>CCAG010004697.1:0-16808 GCA_001077435.1 Glossina morsitans morsitans | reverse complement strand
TATTTACTGAATTTGTTAAATTAATTAACATTTTAGTATAAGTATTGTTTTTTTTTTTTTTGTTCTTTAATCATTAATTATTTTAGATCAATTTGTTAAGTCTGTTCTATTGTTTTTTTGGTTAATTGTTAGTTTCTCTCTTGCTTTTACATTTGATTTAATTTTTTTTATTTACTTTTTTTTTCATTTCTCTTAATATATGCAGTGAATTTTTCTAGTTCCGTCAGAATAACTGACTTTTGTTAAAGTAGATGATGATTGATTCGAACACAAACAAACAGCAATAAAACGGATTTTTAAATATTAACTATAAGTAAAAGAAATTCTATACCCACCACTGTTGCATTGCAGCAGTAACATCTTAAGTCAACTTATTCATGGGAGTTAAAATGAAAAATTGAATGAATGGAGAATTGACCTGATAAATATATTGAATAAAGTTCACGGCTTGCCGCTCAACTCAGGGGCTGGCTAAGCACTAGGAGAACTAATTGGAGAAAGAGGCAGCTACTACCAGAACCAGAAAAGGTGCAAAGTTACGAACACAATTGTAAAAGTTTCAATGCTGAAGAGTAGAATTTAAAGAAATCGTCGAATTAAAAAATAATCTGCATAAGAAGCACTGGTAGCCTGGGCTTTGCATCAGGTAAGTAACAAAGCGCAGAAACGACAAGCGCAGCTCTGAGGAATTCGCCAATATATTGTGAAAGTGGAACAAGTCTATTTTTGAAAAATACGAAGCCAATAATCATTATAGCCAAACTCAATAAGATCATTTTGTATGTAAACAATTCATAGACCAACACATTCAGATTCCCTACTTATTGGGAGAAGAAAGCTTCACTTATTCGCGGTATTCTGAACACGTTTATTTTGAAAATGCCGCAGTTGTATATGTGACAGAAGCATATGAAGTTTACATGATAAATACCGAATGAGTTAGAAACCCTTCGCTGTAAGCCAGACATTCGGCATTGAATAATCCGGTTTACGGATTAGTGCTTTGGTTTACGGAAGTCGCTCCCGTATCGTGAGCTAAAACCATCAATTGCATACCATAAGCGGTACATGCGTGCACTGAATTCCACAATTCCACTTCCACAATTCTCGTAATGGCAAAGATAATATGAATGTTTGAGATGAAACTGTAGCATGTAGAATATCACAAGAAGGAGCATCTTGCTGTTTATAGTACTTACAGAAGGTGGCGACATTAAAGCACATTATATTTCTAGTGACACGTGCACTGGCGTTTCAGATGGATGAAAAGTTTTCAGCCCAGTGACAATGAAATAAATATCATTGATTACAAATATTTACTGTCAGAACATTCATTTCTAGCAAATGATTGCGATCGTGCAGTAGAAAAGGTAGGTAGAAAAGTCAATCTGGAAAACCAAGTCCTTTCGTCCCAAAGGCCACTATATTGTATTGATCAAATAAGACTCGTACGATTGAAATACTATCCCGTTACGTAACGACTCCATTCTTTTATTCTTTCTTTTAAGCAGCACTCTAAGCATTGATCCGCAATAAGTTGCAGAATACTGCACCTGTGGTACAAAGTTTGTGCGGATGTATACAACAGTTAGGAGGACCTGAGATAGATTTGCCTCTTGTTATACCGATCGATTCAAAAAGTGAAATGAATTGATCTAAGCCTGTTTGTCCGTCTGTCCTTGTTTATTGATGATCGGAGGGGCGAACGTTGCGGTAATTGGTTTGGATCGGACCACTTTTTCAGCCACTTTCCATTCCATATAACATGGCGTAGGCTATCTAGGCTCTAGGTGAGCCATGAACCACTAAAAAAGTATAATAATAGTAGACACCAGGTGGCAGGTATTCACAAGATTCCTTATTATTTATATATAGATATATTTTGTGTTCAACTTAAGCCATTGTATGCAGACAGATGCAGTTAGTAGTCGTTGCTAAGAGTTTGCATTTTAATGATGAATCAATTGGAAATAACATCACTGCAAGTTAATTTCAATTTTAGTACGCAGCAGTCAGAATAAGTGTTTGCTTTTCTTTTTTTTTTTTTGATAAATGAATTGAGAACTTAGTTGGAAACACACCAGTAAAGTACGTTTTGAAATGAAAATTTCTCTTAGGTTTTTTAAGCGAATGTATTTTTTATGTTTTCTGAACAGGCGATAATGATCTTGAGATTATTACGAAAAATTCTATATGTAATAAAAACGGAATAAAAATAATAATAAAAAAAATAAATAAATGAATAAATATTTTTAAGCACCTTTTACAAAATTTTATTTATTTTTGCAAAAATATGATAAACAGATTTTTTTTATCAAATATTATTTATTCGTAAAATTTGAAGAAAGTGCTTTTTTATTAATTTTTTTTACATAAATTAATACAAAAATTCTATTCGCTAAACGTATCTTTTAACAAATAAACATAAATTTATAATGAGATCGGATTTCGTTTGTTTAAAGAGTAAAGGCAAAAAATTGAAATTTAAAAAAAAAATAATATACAAAAAATAAATATAATTGAATACCATTTCTTATAATACACTTTAACCTGTTTTCGTAAAATTTTCATTTGAAATTCTTAACCTTCTTTTACAATTTTTTTTAAATTTATATTATTTGAAATGTATTATATTTTAATTAACTTTTATTAATATTATTATTATTATAATAATTTTCTTCGCTGTGGCAGTGTTTTGGCGTCAAGTTGTGTCAAACCTTTACCGTTCAATATACAATTTTTCCTCATTAATTTTTTTTATGTCTTTTACTCTTAGAGTTTTTGTTCAAAAATTTTCTCAAGTTTTCTTTTATATTTTGCTAAATAAATGTGTGCTTTAGTTTTATTCTTTTTGGTTTTTATTGTTCTTCATCTCTTTCCTCACTTTTTCATTTAACAAAACAAAACATCATACTTTGCAAGCCGTTTATTATTTATGTATTATTTCAAAAAAAATTCTCTTTTTTTGCTTTTATAAAATTTTCCCCTCAATCCATCACTTTATTTTTGTATAATCTTTACATAAAAAAAAAAAAAATTAATAAAAAAATATAAAAACTTTAATAACAAATAAATGCAAAATCAGCTTTAAATGGAATATTTTTATTTTCTTGTGCGCAGTCATAGGTATCATTAGAGATTCTAAACGAACAATTAGAATTTCTTTGCCCTCAATTTCAAGCCAAGTTTAGTAAAACAATTTTCTAAAGTTAAGGACAATTGCGTTCAATGTATGCTTTGTAAGTTCTTCCGCCTTGAAAGACGCATTAAGATGGACAGGCCTTTTGGTCTATTCTGCATGCTGAAAATATTAGTCCACCGCCATCTACCTAAGGGTACTACTCTTTAAAAATGTATTGCAATGTCCGTAGGGATGTTCTCAAGAGAAAACATTCGAATTCCCGCATGAACCCAAAAAAAAAAAAAAAAAAAAAAAAAGTTCATTCTGGGAGACCCGTACGCAGATCTACAGATACTTGATATGGTTGTTCATAAGTAGGAGAAGTGTGATTGGCAGACTTTCCGTTTCTGCGTTAAGAGATGGTAGATCCGAAAAAAAACAGTCGTTTCTCTTTTGTCCTCGTTATGGAACAAACTGGGTAGGTTTGAACTACGGACTCGCTGCACTAAGTAGAGTGTTTACAGCAGCCGAGAAAGTCTTTCTTTCGTAAAATTGCCGCCGAGTAACATTTTCAAATTACGATGAAATTTACTTGGTATTGACACCCCCACGCCGGTCCAAAATTTGCAAAATTCAATGCAATTCGATAAGAGATTTTCGTCCTCTCAAAAAAAAAAAAATAATTCGATTGGCGCTTGTAAATGGATTGTACGACCATAGAAAGAATTAGAAACGCTGCGTCTTTTATTTTGAAACTTTATCATATTAGCAAATCCTTTTTAACCGAGGCATGACTGAATGGAGTTCTTCGAAAAGTTTCGACAAAACCAACCGTTAAAATAGGTATATATTTTAAGACAGATATATATATATAAATATTTTTTTTTAAAGAATGGGTTCCGACGTTCCGGAGAAAGTAAGGGAATTATCCGTTTCTACTTTCCTTCATCGAACCATGAACATTTACTCGGTTGCCCTGATTTTGTGTCACACACAGAGACATCCATCCGAAACACCATAAAATATGTTTAGTTTGGATGAGCAAAAGGTTTGACTAAGTTGTATTTCTCTGGCCGTTCAAATCGTTTGCCTGCCATCCGCCATGCCATCTGTCAGGCCAACAATTATAACTATATTGCTAAACAATTGTAGCTAGAGAACTGTAACAAGAATTGTATTACATTTTGGTAGTCCTCAAATAGCGGTGATATCGTAAGTTGGAAGCTATATTAAGTAATGGTGAATAAGAAAGACTCTCACCAAGCGCTTATTACTTTTTCCCAAGGTTTTGATATTTTTCCCTTCTTCTACATCTGGTTGTACTTTGCTTTTTATTTGTTCTACCGAGGCAAGTAAAAGGAAAGAAAAGGAGGTGTGGAAGGGCAGTGACCAAAGTAATCTCTCCCGCTCTTACTTTCATTCATTAAAAATGCTTAGATGATATGTGCGAATGTAATGCGACAATGCAATACTTGAAGTTAGTTGACGATACTCCCGACATTTCCAAGGGCATAAGCAATTAGAAGGGAGTGGTTTTTCAGTTTACATACCTCTGAGTCCGGAATTCTTGCGGACCCGGAATGTTCAGAAAGCCATATGATATCGAATGAGTTAATAATCCAAAGTGAAATCTATATATATGTTAAATATTAAAAAATGTTTTCTTTAAATTTGCAAGAATTTCTAATTGTTCAATGAATTTTGCCATGAATTTCGATGTTGTGTTCCCCGAACGATGTTCGTGCTGGATGTTGCAATTTTTTCCGTATTTTTTTTTTTTTTTTTTTTTGTTTATCATGTTTATCATGTCTAGCTGTTGCAATAATCGATTTTCAAGTTTTATTTAATTAAGTTAATATGAAACTCATGCTCTTGTTATTGTTGTTGTTCTTGTTGTTGTTATTCAATGTTAGAAGATGTTTTCTTTAGTTGTTCTTAAGTTTCCTATAGTCTGCTTACCTTTTTTTTATATTTTAAGAAAAACATTTTAAAAACAATTCTCTTTCTCGCGGTTAGCAATTTAAATTTTAATTATTTAAATTATTTTTAACGTATGTACACATACACACTTGCTATGTTCGATTAATTTTATTTCTTTTACATATATGTTACTTAATTTTTCTTGTCTTCATTTACTGTAATTGAATTGTAGTAAAATAGAAAGAAACACAGTAATAGATAGAGCAAATTTTCTACATCCACACACACCACGTCATACAATTTTGAAAATGTCATTTTAAAAAATTTTCGCCAACGATTAGCGATCAAGAGATTAAACTAGAGCTTGTTAACTGTTAAAATGTTAACTCTCTTCTCTACAAATTTCCATAGACCTAAGATTTCTAATAACGGACGCACGCAGGCAAAGAGGGTCATATCTTGAACAGATTCAAAATTATATTCTGTTCAATAGTAGAGTAGAGTGCATACAAACGAGGAGATGTCTGCAGCTCAGAGAAGCTAAAACTTCGGAATGCTGACATGGCCCCATCTAAAGAGATCAACCCGTAATAATAACAGTAAAATGCGTAATGCCTGAGAAAGCAAATTACGAAATTTCCATCGCGGTCAAAACATTACCTTTTGCGAAGAAGATCGTGGGTCCCGTAAAGATTAAAGATAGAGAGGATTTTCCTTATATCTTTCTCCCTTTATAAGTTCAGATCAGATGTAGATCCAATCCGTTACAACACACAGAGCGTAGAATTCATGCTTTCACCGAAATTAAAAATCTCGTGCATCTCTGCGTATGTATTTCCCGCTATAAGATTTTAGTCAAATTCGGATATATAGCGTTTTGAGAGAGAGTACAATTAGTTAGTTATTCCTTTAATTCCTTCTAGGCTGGGTATGAGAATTGAATTCGGTGAAATAGTGGATTATTTTCACCTTTACCTTTATGTTTTTCGATTGTATGGGCAAGCCCACTTCTCAAAAGCCTAGTACCGTTCTAGCTGTTCAATTAAGATGTGAGCTTAAAGGATAAACAAATTTTGCATTAAATCATTTTGAATTAGGGATGCCACTTTCATCTCATGACTTAATTCACCAGCCCAGTTTGAAAGTCTTCCATTTGCTCCTTCTAAGCTTATGAAGCGACATGTTTTTTTTGGTTTATATTCACACTCAGCGAGAGCGAAAAGGAGCAAGATTGACTATACATAAAACTTTAGAGGGTGGCGGGAGTATGTCGTTTATATAACATTTTTAGGAAATTGTCTTCTGTGTGGCGAAAAGCGGCAATCCGAAGCTTTACATGAAACGAAATTGAGTTTGCAGTCAAGAAGGAGACGACAGTCTCCTATCGAAACCCATTGAAGCATTACATTTGAGAACAATTGGAACCATTAGATTACTTCACTAGGAGACGTAAGGTGAGAGCGCAACATGCGCCATCACCAGGAATGGTATCGAATAGAACGCTTTGCGACGTATGTCGTAGAATATAGGGCAGCCGCTTAGTACTTCGCAGCGGGTTTTATCGTTTGCAAATAGCGGCCACTTATTGGTTTACAGCGTCTGATGCGGTCTACAAACGGCAGTCACTTATTATAACGTACGTACATTGCAAGTGCGGCCCCGACGTGAAGGTGACCACAAAGTGTGGGTTAATGAAAACAAAGTTCCATTAAGAAAACTGCCAGTACTTTTCAGCAAAGACGGCCTTTCTCTCTTTTCTTTGTCTACTTACGCATGTTGCTTCTTCTGTTTGCGGAAAGAGAGCGCAAAGCGAAAAAGGCGGGCTACTGCTTCATCGTTCATTTCATATAAATGTCGATTTAACTGTATGCAGTTCGAAGGTCATGTTGACTAAATGTGCAAACATCGAATTGTATTTTGCGAACGGAGCAAAGTGGTGGTGGGTGAAAAGAAGTTATAATACGATGTTTTGCTTCGTGGGCTTAGGATGGCTGATTGGATTGGATTTTGAAGGAAAGTTGAATGTTCGATTGTTGTTTTGCTGTTATTGTTTAACTTATAGGTCTGTGTCTTTTCTTGTAGTTTTTATAATTTATAAACTAATTCTTTAAACAATTTTCTCGTTTGTTTTTAGTTTTATTTTCATTGGAAATGCTAAACGATTACGTTTAAGTTAAATTATTATTATTTTTTATTATATTCTTAATGTTTTTTTTTTTTTTTTTTTTTTTAATATATGTATAGTAATTGCGAATTGTTTTTTATTCAAATTTTATTTTAATAGTATGTACATAGTGGTTGTTGTTGCTCTTTTAAATAACTTATTTTTGTATTATTTTTTTTTTTTTTTTTTTTTCGTTTAATACTTACGCTAAACTTATTTTAATATCAATTACATGCTTATTTAGTTCTTCATTTTTACTAACTTATTTAATAAGTAATTGGATTTATATGATTTTAGCTACTATTTCTGCCATTTATTTATTTTACTCATTTCATTATTTTTTTTATTTGTTTTAAATTAAAAATTAATTTTACTTTTTGTTAACTAAAAAAATTTTTATCATTTTTTTTAGAATATTTTACAAGTATTTCTATTTTTTGTTTGTGTGTTAACATATACACATATATATGCGAATATATATGCACACATATACATTTACACATATATCTGCATACACATATATATGCATATACGCTTCTATTAAACTACTAATCGTGTCTCACCTAAATGTGTTGTTAATTTTTCTTTTTTATATAATTATTATTTTTATAAATTTCTCTTTTTCGGTAATTTAATGAAATCGTTTAGTTTTCGTTTTAGTTTTTGCTTTGAGGTGTTTGTTTGTGTTTTATTTATTTATTTATTTATTTATTTTTTTCTTTTTTTGGTTGTCTTTAATTTTCTGGTTCTCGCTAAGAAAGTATTCGTGTGTAAGACTTTTCGTTTAATTGGAATCATCTTTCGGTTTTTGCTTTATTTTGCTGTTCTTAATTTATTTCGCTTTTTTGTTTTTACTATAATATTATTCTGAGTGTATAATTTGAGATATTTAAAACTTGGTTTCTTTTTTTCTTTAAGTTGAAATCAGTGCTCTTAAAAAACGTTCGCATTTTTGTTTAAAAATATTTTTTAGTTTCCTGCTAACAATGAATCTATGACCGATATCGTTTGGTTTTAATGAGAAATCCTTATAAGAAAGTTATAAGAAAGAGATGACGTAAGAAGAAAAAGACAAAACTTAATATGTACTCGTTAGTAACTCGGAAGTAATCAAATTGCTGAGGTATTCGCTATAGCGATATTCAGAAAACGAATGGGGCGAGTGATGCGACTTTCGTTTTACAATCCGCCGATTTCGCCTTTACGTCAATACGATTTGGAGGAGAGTCTTATGATCTGATTATGCGACGAGACGAGAACCGCCAATTTAATGTAAACCGTAGCCGTAACAGAGCTTATCGCTATGACATTTTACACTCAATTCAACAATAACCAGGAAATCTGTTTCTGTTCTTAAGAAAATTTGAAAGCTTCGTTGCCTCTGAAAATATTACTATTTTTACTTCTTTTTTAACTTTGGATGTTTGAATTCCATACAAATAGCAACGAAACTATTCCAGATTGGCTATGAAAAACTTTTCTTACATAGTCCCTTCCCACCAACGTCTCTGAGCGTTTTTATTACTGGTGTTATTGCTAATGTTAAATGAACGCATTTGGGGCCGTCTTAAGCCGTAAAGCCTTTGTCAGCAAATAGTTTCAAGTTCAGACGCAGCCGCCCGTTGCATAGCCTGACGTTTGCGATACTCGTAAAATTCTTCTTTCATAGCCTGTAGGCGTGTTTCCACATTATCATAACGATTTGATAAACGCGTTTTTCGCATTGCAGCGTTGTTAAGAGTGGCTGAACTGGAGAAGGGCATATTCATTGGATGAGATCCATGGAACGATGATGTTGTATTATTACTTATAGGACCTAAAGTATGATGATGATGATGATGATTGTGATGATAATGCTGAGACTGATGATGATCGTGATTATTGTGCAAAGCTTGAAGATGCGAATGATGATGATTTAAATGACCATTGGTATCTATGTGTAAATTGAGATCTTCTCTTAGCAGGCCTCCGGTCGGCGTCGATATACTAGGAGTTGGTGTGGATGGATCGAATTCATAATGGCCATCGACACTTCCCACATCTATCGATTTGGGCAACTGAATGTTATCGGTGGCGTTATTTAATCGCGTTATCATATCTAACCAGTGTTCCATAGTGTAGGGAGGTGTTATTGTTCTTTGCGTACTTGAACTAAAATAATTTGATGGTGAATAGTGCTGATGATATTGCTGCTGGTTATGTATAACCGGTACTTGTGCTTGAGCCTGCTGAGGTTGCGCCGCTCGTTCGACTCCTCCGCCTAATGCTGATGGTTGTGAGCCGAAATATGTTTTATTCGAGGCTGGTGGTGGGGGCGGCGGCCTGTAAGGTGGCAGCAAACGCCATTCACTTGTGCTGCCCGAATGATGAGATCCTTGCGGTTGATTTGATGTATTTTTCGAACCGAAACCACTCGAACTGGAACGAGACTCTGGTGAGGCATCTAAGCCAAGAATACCCGATTGACTTGGTGCTCTTAGCGTAAGATTAAGATGTGGTAATGGGGACATCAATTCTGACTGAGGCCGTCCAAGCAGTCTGGAGTAATGGCGTGGATACCAGCGTGTCCGTGGCCTATAGCTGTGATAATAAGGAGCCTGGTTGTGCTGATAAAAACTACGCCATGAAGGCGGGGAAGGAATTTGTAAGGGGACAAATTCGTTAAGTTGCTGCTGCTGATGCTGCTGTTCCAAATTCATTCGTCTCGTTTCCTCTTCGATGGTACGTAAAGCCGGTAGTTCATACGAATAATAACGATAACGACTTAAATTGCCGCTGGCTGTGGGCGTTAGTGTTGGCATGGATCTTTCAGCTGAGCCTGCATGCACTGAACTCAAGTCATTGAATTGATTATAGAAAAAATTGCCTCCAGCTGTAACACTATTGCTAGGGGGAGTAGTTAAAGCCCAAGGTGACATTAATAATCCCTGATCTCTTTCGTTTAACAAATCATTCGGTGTACTAGCCGGTGAACTTGAGAAAATTCTAGATACTTTTGATGGGGAGAACACGTGATGCATGTGATGACTTAAAGAGCCACTAATTGTATTAATATGTAATGGTCGATTGGGTGGTTGAGTTTGTCGCGTATCTCTAAACTCCGTTTGATAAATATTTTGATAGCGGGCTCCCCCGGTTGTTGTATTTTCGTTAGCATTATTAACGGTGTTAGAATTAGCGCCGATCTTCAATAAACCTCCGAGACCCTGCAGTAAGCCTCTGGCAGAACCAGCTGCCGCCGATTGCAAACTCAATTGACTGGGGGAAGCAACCAAAGGACGCCGCCAAGAAGCACGAGCAGTTATAAAATTGCGACGAGAAAGAAAACCACCATCATCGCTTGACGATGAGGCAGTACTATTACGCTTCGCGTCGTCTACCTCATCAATACCGTTATCGATTTCTCTCACATTATCAATGACGGGCACCGACTTGCCGTTTAAAAGCAATTGACTATCCCGCGAACGAGTTAATTCTTGTACTGATGTTCTTTTCTTACCTGATGTTACTTGGTATCCTCCCCCATCTTCTCCGGGCGCCACATGAGGTGAACTATAAATCGAATGACAATTGTTACACCGATCAGGCGGCCATATCCAATGCAGTATAGCGATTAGTATGGTAGTTAGACTTGATACTCGGGTTTCTTTATATCTGAATATTCGAAATCATAACAAACACAATAAATCGATTAATAACAACGACTCAGTTATAATAATTATTTAAGCGAAAAAACATGCGATTTTCTTTAAATAAAGTGAAAACGTTTTGCTACAGTGAAAAGCGTAGAACATTGCTTGATAAAATTCTAAATCCATTGCTGTATATGTATATAATATAAGTGAAAAGTATTGAAATTATTATTATTTTTTTTACAATGCTAACCTTTTGCACTATAACATCCACACAAGGATCATCGTTAATTATGGGAAAATAGACAGATGTGGGTATAGATGAGAAAGTTTTTATACAATATGACGTAATAAATTGGAAATAAAAATCAAGTTAATATAACAAGTTATGCGCCATCATATTTGAATATTTGAATTGATTCAGAGCATTTGCTATAAATTATTATGTTTGATCTGATCTTAGAATTATTAAGTGCACATAGACTCATATTCAAGAAAAATTATAATCTTCCACGATATTAAAGGCTTAGCTTCCTCGTTAGTTGACATCTCTCGGCAGATAATAGAAGGTGAATCAAAAGCATCTATTTCTCATTACATATATATTGTTCACATTCCGAGCAAAAAGATAATATACATTTTATGTAACTTCGTTTAATTATACTTCATTTGGTTTTCTTTCCTATTTTTTCGGTTTATTCTATGTCACTTCTCTCCTTTCTATTCGCTTTAGGAGTCGTGCCAATATTATAACTAGTCAATGAAACTCATTGTAGCGTAATATACAGATCAATTTAACAGTAAGAGAAACTTAGGTTGTATACGTAATATAAGGGAACGAAGTAACTGATATAGACTATATGCACAATATATATTCGTTAAAGATGAATCGTTAATATCGTTGGCTTGTCGGCCGAAGTACTGCACAGGACTTCATGATCAGAGATGCTTAAGCTAAGAATACAAATGTCAAATTTCTACAAGCTTTTCCAGCTTGTAAAAGAAACGAAAGGGGGACAACTAACAAGTCAAACACACATGGTTAAATCAACCCGAAATCGAAAAGAAAAAATAGATGGATTTTTGCACCGAAGTTCAAATATCATTTTGTTATATTTGAAATCTGAAAAAATGTCTTTCAATCAAAGAAAAGCAATTTTGTCGGATGAACTGTAGTCACTTTTCAGGTAAATCTATTATGCTCTAAAAGTTCCGAGTGAAAAACTGAGGCAAGTGATTTTTAAATACATATTTTGTTAAAGTTGGTCGTTGGTCAAAACATTACGCCTCTTTCAAGGTAAATTGCGAGTAGTTCACTCTGCTTACTTCCGTTTCAATCCCACTAAATACAAAGCATTATCCTGCCTAAGATTTAACGGCAAATTAGAATTTAAAGGTCACCTGAATATTACAACCTCAAAAGCGGCAAACGTAAGCGTAGCGTAACGCAGCGTAACAAGACAAATGGAAAATATAAGGGGCCCAAAAGAAAACTATAGACGGCTGCTTGTTGAAGAGATAAAATCAATAATGCTGAACGCGACCCCTATATGGTACCCAACGATTGATGTCCAATTCTGCAATAGGGTCCCGCTTATATGCGGCAAGGGTATGCAGGTCATTTCGCACAGCGTCCGGCGATGCGGCACTGGTTATAACTGGGATGATTTCGACCAATTTGCTCGCTAAATAGAACCCGTACGTGCAAGGCCCAAACGCAGGCGGGAAGCAACGTCTGGCGACTGGCAAAGCAAATGGGATCACTTGCAAAAAGGAAAATGGTTACGACATCTGATAACGAAAATTGAAAGCTGGTTCCCATAGAAACAGGAGGAGTTCACTTCTATGTAAGATAGCTATTCGTGGCATATAGTTGCATAAAGGCTTACCCGGATCGCTCCCAGGAATGGAACCGCTCTAGGAAAGTCACACGTGGTCATTAGCCTATTCAATTAACAAGTAACTTTGTTGCTTGCTTAGGTGTTGACAACTAACAAGACGACCAATTCAACGAGCTGGTAGTTGCCTTCGTACAAAGTGATTACAATAACTGTAAAATACTTTGCATAATATTTCCATCAAGACGAATATCCGACGGTACGAATCACACGTTTTAGTTTTAGGTATCTTCTTAATTTTTGTTACCATGATCGTTCTTAAAGGCGGACTTACGGACGGCGGTCTAACGAAAGATATGGATACATAGTTGGCTATGGTTAATATATGCTAGTGTTACAAACATAGGAAAATGTTCAACATAAATCATTCCTTGGTGTTGAATATGAAATAAGGTTCGTTATTGGAAACTTCGGCACTCACGTAGCCATGCGATCCATCGATGTCACAGTCTACTAAAACCAGATAGTTTATTCAAGATATCGGTTTCCAAAAATCGAATATCGTACGGGGAGATATATATATATAACTAATAAATTGAAATAACAATAGCCAAAGCTAGTCCTAGCAGTAACGAAATATATGTTTAGCCTTAAGTACTATTATAAAAATTTTAGAAAATGTTGGGACTCACTTTCATTACTTACAGCTGTATTTTCTGTATACTCGGACATGGCGTTGGCCCAATTTTAAATGGTATGGAGTTATACAGCTAATAGTGCAAATACGTGATGGGTTTCAACGAGTAGAACTTCTGAGGAGTAAGTTGCACTCTTATAAAATAATAATACAATACACCGAGGAGGGAAAAGAATATGTGAAATGATATTTCAGCACCACCTAACGAAAGCAATATCTCCGTATACCAAATGCAATGTGAAAGACAAAGCTTAATGGCAAAACCTACTTTCTTTCAAAAATGGTTATCATCACGATCATTACAGTACGAAAACATTAGTTTGGAGAAAAAAAAGGCTAAAGCAAATTTCGCACCGAGGAAAGCGAAATCCGTTTCATTTTTTTATAGATTTTATATAGCATATATAGTTGTAAAGTCCAAAGCCGCCTCTCCTTTTATTTGTTTTTGTTTGTTAACCGAATTTAAGAAATTAGCACTTGGTCCTCTAACGATTCTTCAGGAATGGACAAACGAAATGTCTTAAACCCCAAATAAATCGCCGGTCTCACACATAGATGACAACACTGCCGACGGACTCATAAACGCGACGTGTCAAAATTACATAATACTGACTGAACGATATATTTATTATATTTATTAGGTTCAAAGAGCTTTCAGCTTCACATTTAAAGGAAGAAATCTATTCGATGCCAAAACGTTGAGTAAACTGTGTGTTCATCTTAAAGCACACATTACATGTGCGCCTGCACTTTTTTTAACTACTGAATTTTGAAAAGCTTAGTTCTTCACACTCGGCCCAAGGCACTCTCATTTTGTTCTCGTAGCAACTTTTGAGTAAATTTTGCTTTCTTCTTAAATAAGTGAAAAAGACAAATCAAACAACAAAGAATAAAAGTCTAGAAAATAAAACAAAAACAAATAACTTTGCTAATAAGTTAAAAATTCTTACGATTTTGATTATGACATGATGGACCTGGTACTATGAAAACGGTTTCATAATCACGGTAGTGTTCAGAATTGCTAGCAGAGAGAGAAAGAATGAAGAATAGATGGAGAGACCGAAAAATTTTTGTTAATAATTACAGCGTATTAGAGCAATATTAAATAAACAAAACAAGAACGTCAGTTATCTTAACTGTGCGTTAAAGGTTACAATAACGAAGAAAATAATAACTTAAACAAACAAAGCAAAAAGCCGTAAAATTAAGAGAAAAGTCAAAGAGGAAGATAAGTCAAAATATGAAAACTAATTACACAACTCATTTGTTGCACTAACAACTAAAAAGTAAACAAGGAAAAATAAAGGAACAAAAAGGTTGCATTCGCAGTGTCGCGAATATATTGAATACCCACCATCTAAAAGCAACAACGACAACAAACAACAAATATAAAATTTTGTTAATCAGAAGCACGTGAGGCAATAGGTCAAACTTGCAACTTGCTAAGAACTTCTTAAGGGTTCTGATAGAAGTTTATGCCAAATTTTAAAAAGACGTTCGCCATGGCATGGAAGTTGTTTATCGCCGTATTTCGAAGGCGTTTCGTTTCTTCCATTTGAACACTTGCTACAGGTCGCGATGGTTAGATTACTTGTACAAAGTTCTAAAGTTGTCGTTTGTATTCGAAGGCTTTTGGAAGCTCCTGCGAGGATTGGCTGGCTAGATCACTTGATCGAGAATGTCTGCATAAGAATATATAGAGAAACTTTCGGTTTCCTTGCAGTGTTATCGGATCAAATCAATGGCTTAAGCTTTTCAACCGCCTCTGAGCTGCTTGGACTTTTACGAACTTTGAAAGTAGGACACCAATGAACGGGTGCACGATGGGACAACAAAGCAATCGTATATAACTGTGTCTTTTAAGCGTATTTTTAGTTAATTTCAACGAGCGACCTAAGGAAACGTAAATTTGAGAGAATATTCATTTTGCAAGGAATTTTTAATTATCGGTCAGTTTAAACTACAACATGAAAGTGCAACACATGTTGCCAGTTGTTTCTTAAAGGGAGGTTATGATCTTTTTAAGGATGTGGTTGCGCTCTCTTGGCACTTGCAGATCGCGTGCTATCTCAAGTATGCGACCAATCACTCAGGCGATGTCTCCGAATAACACGGTGACGGTGGGAAAGAAGTGGGGTAAGAGAAAGAGGTAAGGCGTTTCTGGAGTCTATTGGGTTTCAAGCTTGTGCCCCCGCCTATAAGCCAGAGGTATACATGAAAAGCGTTAGCTTTCATACTTCATTTTTATAATCTTGAACGTTCCAACTAGAGTGGACTGATGGATAGACAGACAGAGAGAGGAGCGGACGGTTGATTAGCAAAACTGCAAATTTTAATTACGCATTTCTTTTGAAACCAACTGAATTTCTGATCTCAATTTTTAAATGTGATATGTTCAACTCAATTATAAGTATGTGAGGCATGTCTCAATGACTTACTATGAAAATTAGGAATAAATATTATATATGTATCTGAAGGACATGTTTGGTTTATACAAACGGAAGGATCAGAGTTGCTTTTTAGTAGTGCGTATGCAAATAAAGCCCAATTAAACGAAATTAATTAAAATTCAGATTTATTTTCAATAATTAGGAAAACCTACCGAACAAATCCCAAAAAAAAGTACGAGCTTATTTGTAACAAGAGGGAAGAAGAAATTGATGGTAACTTACTTTTTTAAAGGCACTTGACAAGCGGAAATCGAGCCCGTATTGCAATTGTGCATTTGCGGTTGTTGTTGTTGTTGTTGTTGTTGTTGATGTTGCTGATGATGTTGCTGAAGTTGATGCTCTAATGGTAATTGTTGTTGCTGTTGTTGTTGCTGCTGATGCTGGTGATGACGTTGCTGATGCTGTTGCTGACGGTGATGATGATGATTATTTGCTGCAATATTACGGGCGTCCGTTATCCGGCAAGCTACCATGTTGAACTCTGCAAACGAATTATTTCTTCAATTAATTTTGGGTGGAGCATTAGCCCTGTCCTTTATTTATATTAAAAATATATAAATATTTATTTTCATATTACTATACGTAATTTATCTGCGCTTTATGTACATGAATTATATTTTATTGCGTAGCATTTTTGTATATAGATTAGTTAGCAATGATTTTTGTTTTCGTTTTTAACTCAAGGGTTACACTCTCCATACCATATCCATATACCAAATCATACCATACCGGGGTTTGTTTAATAAACAAAAGAAATAAATGAAAGGAAAAAAAAACAAAATAAATATAATATTTATTATAACAATTTATACATACATGTGTGCAAACACAAAAATTTCAACTTAAGAAATAAAAGGAAGCTTTACCCATAACGTTCTGTTGTTATTATTATAATATTACTCTTGCTTTTTAAGGCAATCAACTTTAGCTTTAGTAAATCAATTACTAATGTGTGCAATGCGTTTTCGGTTAATCTGTTGCCAGAT
>CCAG010004695.1:0-36028 GCA_001077435.1 Glossina morsitans morsitans | reverse complement strand
ATTGTATATAAATGCACGCTACGTTTGAATCATTTTTTTTTTTTTTTTTTGAAAAAATTCTAATTAACTAAACATTGCCGTAATGCAGGCCCAGAATTAATCGGTATACGTGTGTTTACAGAAAGCATTTGCTGTACGGCGGTGATGATGTATGGTAGCGGAAAAAGGAGAAAAATCTTTGGCAAAAGAAAAAAAAAATATATATAGAAAACAACAACTCAGTGCGAAATGATGTTAAACTGCTATTTATATAATTGTTTAGATAAAATGTAATGAAATAACAAACAAACATGAACACAAATACTAACCCAATCACTACGCTGTCAATGCCATCAGGAAAGCAAGTGATTGAACAATATTTGACGTAATAATTGAACGAATAAACAAATAAAACAATTTAGAAGAAAATTGTCTGCTATTGTTGGTTAGACGGCACGCACAACACAAGACCAATCTGTTGCTGCTTAAGAATAGGCACGCGTGTTGAATGTCTTCTCTAAAAAACACGTATTGAAAGATAATAAGAAAGAAAAAGGAAAAAAACCCAAACCATTAAGAAAATCGGTCACCTGCTGAGATTTAAGAGTTTGGCGCACAAATGTTAGGCATTGGAAAAGTAAGTCGCTATGAATGCTGGCAACTTCGCTCGCTTCACTCGCTCGACAATTGTTCCAATATGAAGACGACTTGCAGCTAATTTCAGTTCAAAGCCACAAATGCTGCTCATCTCGTTCGCAAAAATTACAAATGATGCTTAAAATGAAGTATTAACGGGGGGCCTGAACGAAGACCGCCTTACAAACCATAACGCAATCATAAGCACAAGGACATTGTGTGCACTTCATTCTTCTCGTCACTCGGTTTGCAAGCTTAGCGTTGCGGTAACTTGTGAGTACAAATTTGCAAATTTTATTATTTTACGACCAAGTTGGTGTTGTATTTAATGTTTTGGTTAATGGACTCTCTAAACTCTAAACTCAGGCTCAGCCGCCAATCCATTTCCCAGCAACTCTTAGTTATTGCTTCTGCCCTGCCTGTATGCACAGTGTACTCGTATGTGTTTTTAATAATGACGTAAGTGTTTATTGTGAATTTGTTTTCTTATTATAACCATACGATCGTCGTGATTTGTTTTGATTTAAAAATAGTTTATGCTTATGGTGTGGAAAGGAAAAATGCGCCTAAATTTAGATTTATAGTCGATCTATTTGAAATTTAAATTTGGAGCATTTCGATGACTATTTTTAGCCGAATCGAGCCACACATTTGCCAATGTTTTGTTTTTAATTTTATTTTAATTTTTGCTTTTTAACGTTCTGTTATTTGGCATCATTTTTCATAATTCTAACGACACAGTTTTTTTTTTTTAATTTTTTTATTAAAAAAAAAAAAAAAAAATAATACAATTCGGTCTAAAAATGAATCATATTTTTTCATGTTTTCTTTATTTTCGAATTAAATTATTTTTATTTATTTATATTTATTTATTTTTTTTTTGTTTCATAATATTAATTGTTAATTAACGTCAGCGTTTTTGACCCACTTTCTTCTCTCAACCACTTTGGTGGTATTAATTTCATTTTTTTTTTTGTATATTTCAATACAATCATCGTTAATCTTTCTTCCCAAATTTAGTAAATTTTGCCAATTCAGAAAAACAAAAAACTTTGGCATATACTTTTACAATATATGTGCATCACTGAAGACATCGAAATAACGCGCAAACATATGTATAAAATTTCCATAAAGGTGCGCAATTGATTCGAGTCTCATTCACTTAAGCTGAATACAAGCGTAGGTGCAATATTTTCAATGTGACTAACATTTATGAATGAAAATCATGTTTTGTCCACATTGGAGGGGTTCAATTTACCAAGCTACTCTAACCATGCACTTGGCTTGAAAGGAACACGTTTCGAAATGCTGGCCTGTTTTGCATTTATGGTTTTTAAGTCAACATTGAAAACGATTTCTTGAAACAAGCTGATCTGATTCCGAACTTGGGCAAAAAGCAACTTTAATTAATGTCGAGGCTTGCAGGAAAGCGCTACTCCGATGATTCAAATTCCACTTAAATTTCAAACTCCATATCCACAGAATTTTTTAAATCTAGTTTAGCATAGATTTTTCTAATATACGCAACATACTCGCCCAATAAGTTCGTAGGATGACATCTAGATGTAGGCTGGCTGTCGATTTCTACACAGTACTAACCTTCAAACTCAAAGCGCCAAAATTTTATGACATTCCCACAATACAAGTTATAGGCTACGAACATATTTAGTGGTGTTTCAAGGTCCCTTCGTTTTCACTTTTCAGTTGAAGAAGACAGTGAATTTACTTAGAAAGTTTCTCGCTGTTCCAAAATTCATCGTTCCCGAGTCAAGCAAACTGTGCACATTTAATAATATAACTGAAAAATAATCACCCTACACAAACAGTTCTGGGGATAGAAAATTTAGGTTATACTTAGTGTCTGTTTTAAGTTGTCCTGGAACTTCTATAATTCTGATATGTGCTCTATTACTCAGGAGATCTTCTCTATACATGTAACACGGTGATGACCGCGAAGAGGTGAGGACAGGGATAGGACGTGGCCGCAGCCTAATGGATTTAAGTCTAAAATGGTAGATGTAAAGCTTTGTAGAGAACAAATTTCTGCCGAGGATCGCTCTCCGGAAATTCAGAGGTTCTTTCCAAGAAAATTTATTATTTGAGTGAGTGTTTGCTATACTTGGCACTAGCGACTCTTGCTTGTTCGACTATGCGGCACCAAAAATATAACACTATTAAGTCTGTCATTGGGTTTAACGACTGCAACCACAGCGTGCACCCTAAATTTGTTCAGTTCAGACAGTTCAGACACTTGGTACCAGAAGACGTCTAATTGCCATAATGACTGATGCAAGTATATTCTGCATATACATACGTATAAGTAGCCGACTAGGTAAGAATAACGACTACAAAGTTTGTGTTCGCGATGCGATAGAGTTTACTTAGGTCGTAGCTGTAGTGAGTGCTTAGTAGGTAAAGACATAACACTCACTGATTGGACTGCGGTCGCTCTTTCTGTCGTATTGCGCGAATAGAGAACATCCCCCGAGTAGGGATATATATTTATGTGTGTTTATATGTATATGTATATATATTTATATATATTGCATATTCAAGTCGTAATATCACGGCTTATCAAAAATTATATTATGGCTTATCAGCTTGTGTGGTATCTAATTTCTATATGTTGAAAAAAAAGGAGTGAAAAACTTATTGAAACGTCCTTCCTTCCTTCAGTTATAAGTGGTCAATGAACATGAAAGAAAGGAAAGTTTCGCAAGAGCAGTAGTTTGGAAGACTCAAAGAAAGCAATAGAGAAGCTTATGGTAAATATTCGCTTAAAATAGTTTGTAGGGCAATGTAATACATGCTGCTGTTGTACAATGACACCTAAGCAAATATCTTTAGCCCGATTTGTGATGGTGTTTTTGTTCCTTTCTTTAGTCTGGTGTCATTGCTTTAAAGTGCGTCGCGCTATCTTGTCCAAATGAATAATTCTTCATGCTTTAACAACTTGACAACTTTTAGAGAATTTACATGCATATTTTTGCAGCATATTTGCATACAAAGTCTATTTACCGTGAGTTTAAAAAAAATAAATTAAAAGAATTTAATATTATTTTTATAGGCGAGACTGGGGCGTATATTAATTTTAAGATTCTGTATGCAACTCTTGGAACAATTTAGATTACATTTTGCATATCTTTGGCCGCCTTCAAATTCCTAATCGTTTTAGCTGTGACTGTCTGTCTATGGAAATTCCCAGAGACATTTACCACTATGAAATGAAACTTTAGGTCGTGGAAGCATAGCAGTTAAAAGACCAAAGACCAATTTGGTTTTAAATATCATTCTATCATACATTTATGTGCCCAAGATAATTTTCTGTACTAAAATATTAATCATTTTAATGTGCACACTACACTGCAACTAAGAAAACTTAGTAGACTTCCCATCCATTGTAGGGTTGTTGTGAAAATGACATAAATCCCTTTAAATGGTTGCTAACATGACTTATGTGTGCATTTCTCTATGAAAGTTACATTGAAGCGCATACACTCGGTATTATTTATGTTTAATTTTATGCCAACTAAAATTCATCCACAAAACATTTTTGTTTATTAAGTATAAGTATTTGAGTTAGTTTTTGTCTTTTTTTGTTATTATTTTTATTTGTTTCTTGGCTGCACTTTACACTTAATCTTCTCCTCTCTTTAGTCTCCACACATTGGCACACGCACACAAAATGTATGGAAATCTACCAGAAAAAAAAAAGAAGAAATATTTAAATGACAACATAATTCGCCAGTATATCATAATCAAACTACGCCCACATCACGTACACATTACCAAAGCATATAAAGCATTGTTGCTGTTGTGCTTTTATAATAAATAATCTGCTGTTGTTTTGTGTTGTGATGCTTTTCTGCTGCTACAGTACAGCACAGTGTTACTTATTGTAACTCTTTTTCTTTTTCTTTTCCTTTTTTTTTTCTTTCTTTTCTTTTCCTATTTATATATATATATATATGATTTTGAAAAATTCCAAAGTAAAAGAAACGAATAAGAAGGAAAAACCATTATATGGGGTTGTTGTTGTTGTGGTTGTTATTGTCGTATTCTGCATAATGAATGTCATGTAATTGCCATTCGCCAAATTGTTAAGTTTGTCTATAAATTATTTTAATTTTCCGCTATTTATTTATTTATCTATTTCTTTCCTTTTTTCCGAAAAGTTCTTCCAAAAGCGGCTGGCTATTTAGTTCATATCTCTTAGATCCAATTTATTATATTTAATATTGAATATCTAGGCATCGCCTAATGTCGATTAAACTTAAATTTAAAACATTTTCGATTGAAATCAATTAATAAAAATATATTTCGTTTTTCTGGATGCAAATCCAACAATTGTTGTTCTATTTAGAGACGACCAGCAGGATAGAAGGCGTCAAGATATATTGGTTCTTAATTGAATATTTTCTAACAAACGATATGAAAAAAGCTCCTACAGAACCGTGTGCTTGTATGATGATAGAGAAGATTCACCGTTTATTGAAATGCAATTGCATGCATTACGACAAAAGAGATTAAAGAAAAGTTAAATTTAGTACAAAATATTGGAAAAGAAGCAAGAAAATTATATTCGGCTGTGACCACAACTTTCATATCCTCCACCTTTGTGCCAAAAAAGAATAAGAAAAGAAAAAACTAGAAAACAATTCCCTACAATAAACCACAATATTGGATGGGCGTGGCTGACTTAGCCAGTTTTTGCATGATATACGTGGAAAATTTTCTCGCCTGTCTATGGCAGTTTCTGCGAGAAAACAAAGGTCTTCCTAGTCTATGTTACATTGTAGGCGTGTCCTTGGACGGATTGCAAGAACTTTGAATGTTTCTGCCAAATCCGAAGACGGCAGCTTCAGTTTTGCTGCGTACAGACCAGGTATTGCACAGACGGACAGACGGACATTCTTAAACTTATTTACAATTTGAAACGAATCAACATTGTTTTGTAGGATCTTTGACGCTTCCTTCTGGGTGTTGCAAACGTTTTGGCAAAATAAATATTCGTTCACACTTAGAGGGTATAAAATTAAAATATGAAGGGAATGCTGTAAGCAGCTAAAGTGATTACCATTAGGATATGCCCTACAAAAGATATTCTCAGGAGCATTTTACAGCTAATTTTAACCTATTGCCCGCCTTGCTAAGCGGCAAAACGTTGCTTCAACGCGATGCATAAATGCCATGCTACTGCTAATTATACGTACATCGCAAAGTTGTTGGAAGTAAAATAATCCGATAAAATTTGAGATCACTATCTAATGTCTGCCCAACTGCCTCAATTTAGTGAGGTTTGAATTACAACGACAAACGAGAGATGAACAGATAGACATGTCATTCAACTTAGGATTTCGCATTAGATAGATATATGTGTGTGATATATGTGGTGGCTACTGCACGTTTTTAAGGGTTACAAACAAAAGGCACGCGCTTTAGTCTTCACTAATGAGTAATGTGTAAACTAGGTAAAGGTGGTGAAAAAGAAAGGGGCGACAAACAAAGTGACTTCCGTGCTGAGAACAATTGCTCTCAAGTTTTCGTGCATTATGGAAATTTGAATAAATAATTTATTAAATTATTCCTTTATACCCACAGGTAGAGCATTTGTAATACAATACGGATCAGTCGATGTAAGACGTATTAAGATTATTTTCAACAGCCCACTTGTAAAGAGTGCGCAGCGAAATCAAGTCTCCCCCCGTCTTAAAGTTAAAAAAAATGTTGCAAAAATAATGAATTTTTTGCCTCTAAACTGAAAAAAAATCATAATGAAAATGTTTTGCAGAACTCGCAACAACACCAAATATTGGCTTCGAATCATTCGGCGGCCAAATTCTTACAGCTGAGCTCAACTTGCTGATTGTTCGATCACCATTAATTTCTGAATTTTCTGAAGACGTAACGGTTTCGGTGGCCTGTGTGCAGTCGACTATTTTAGACCACTTTTGAAGAAGAGCTGAGCATCATAAAAATGATATCACGAAAGCGTTCCGAACAAGTCTCAAACTATTTCTTCCTGGAATGCCGAATGTGGATCCGAACACACTATTCGAACCGATTATGGCTGTCAATTATTTGAACATCAAACCATTATCGTTCATTGCTTTAAAAAGGGTGATCAATATAATCAACGTCAAGGTGAAATGTTCCATAGTGAAAATGATTTGTCATGAATAAGGCGAATGAATTACTTCAGCGTCCTTGATGCGTGGAATGTTCACATAAGAAGCAGGTGTAACGATATTATAAGGTACATGGGTCCTTGCTTGAACTAATTTATTGAGTTGAACTGCGGTTTCTACCGCGACCTCTCTATCTATTGACTGATATTGCAATTAAGATTGAGGAAATGTTAAACTGTAAAGACCATCGTTAAAAATGACTTTAAGTCGTTTGGTTTTATTTTCGCCATGCTAGTTCTCAAAATCTTCAGGGTAAGTCTTAAGGCTTAAAAGCAGTCGGTTGGCTTTTAGTAGCACTTAAAAGTGCTTGAAGTAAATTTTTTCATTATGTTAATTATTCTTCTGGCACGGATTACAATATGAGAGTTTTAATGCCCTGTAGCATATGTTGTGGTACCCTATAGACTTATTAGTTCTATCTAGTATCTTATAAAAGATGCGCAGTCTTGCTTGAGTATAGCCACTAAAGGCTATAGCATTACAATTATTCCATAGGATGTTAAGACAGAGACTCACATTGGGCTTTCAATGGCAGTTTCTGCTTTTAGTTTAATTCGGAAACAAAAAAATAACTTGAATGAGAATGAATTTTGTTTAGGATTGAATAACAAGTTGAAAGGTCACCTGAATCTTTTTTCAGGTCGCACAAAACTTCTCGAAAAACATCATTTTTCATTCTAAAATTTTGTTTCGTAACAGTTTTGTAGAGAAAAAGTAAACAAACAAAGAAACGTTTTTAATTGCAACACGAGCATAAACATGAAAACGCATTAAAGAGCTTGTTTGTTTTTGAAAAGAAACAACACCAACAACAACAGCTACAGGAAAAATGTGACAAATATTAATGATGCAACTTACGGAAATCACAGCTAATTTGTTACAAAAAGTAACGCACACACATACACATACACCGCGTGATGGAAAGATACATTGTAACGCAAGCAAGAAAATAAAAGCTCAGCGACACACTTCCCCCAAATCACGGCATTAACAACAATAAATGACTTTGCTTTTGTAAAATTGATGACAATACGTCATCTGACCGAATGCATAAATATTGCTCGATACATTTTCTTTTGGTGTACAGCGATGTTTTATTTAATATTTGGTACGAAAATGAAAAGCGTTTTGGGGGCATTTTCTTAAGTGAAAAAGAAAAACTTTTTTCAAATTTATTCGCTTCACATTCCAGGGAGGAAGTAAGCGAGATAGTGGCTAGAAAAAAGTCCAACAACCATATAAAGGAATTTGACGGATTTAGAAAAGAAGTGATGACAGAAATATAATGTGATAATATTCTCTATGGTACGGAAGCACTCAGCTGTCTTTGTAAAACAATAGATAACAAGAAAAGAAAAATAAGAAACAATTGATTTCAGAGTGCGTATCGACTTTTGCAGATAGACAGATTGGAAAAATATGTACGTCTTAAAAGATTGTTCAGATCTTTAGTTGTTCAAAAAATTTCAGTTACTCAGCTAACATCAAGTTGCTTTCACTATTCTATTCATGAAGAAACAAACGTTGTTTCTAGAGGACAATGGTCACTTTATGGACAAACGTATATATAGAGTAGAGAAACCTATCCTTAAAACATATTTCAATTCCGTATATTTTCTCATTTTTTACCTTATAAAAGTTACGTCTTAACGCCCAGCCCAAGATAAAAGGTAAGACCTTGCTGTTATTTAGTTCGACTGTTATTTCATAGCGATTGGCGCAGCGTTAAATACGCTCCATCTTTTAAAATAAAGCGTTGTACGGGAATTGGTCGAAAAAGTGGTCCAATTTGAACCATTTTTAACTTTAGCTTTCGTTCCTGAGCCAAATCAAGTTTTACAAAAATGTCTCAACAATTGCGAACTGGACAAACATCAACTGGACAAACGTCAACCGGATAAACAAGGTGTAATAAAAGAGCGTCGAGCTCAAGTCCTTCTGTGTGTTGTATATCTGCGCAAATTTAATATAATACCCTGTATGATAACTGAGGTAGGATATAAAACTGCGGAGGCCACAGAAACTGCATAGATTAACATGAATATAGAATCGACTCAATCAAGTGTACCTTCTAATCCGTCTGTTTGCCGGATTTAAAAATACGAAGTGAAACCTTTGGTTAGAAAAACTTGAAAACTTTATCTCAAATTGAACATTTCGCCATTTTTGACAGTTGCGCCATTATCTTTCCTTCGCGTAGACTTCGCTTTCTATTAGTGTGCTCTTATTTGATATTGTTACGAATTTCCACTCCTCAATATGGTCCGTATCACTAGACCGTGGATATTGAAAAGAAAATGCACTTCAAAGTTTTATGGTGTTCCTAAATGTAGGATTATTTACAATTTATTCTTTAAGGCTACTTTTTGACTGCTCAACACAACTATTATTATTCTTTACATGAATGTTCTGTTACGACTCAAATGTGCTCGTAAGACTCAATGTTCTCGTACGACACGCTGTTCTCATCGGACTACTTCTGCTTCCGCAAATAGTCTACTTATATACATTTTTACCGGCATGTTACGATCGCCTAACTTCATGACTTCATGTTTAATCCGTTAACCTGCTTTTCTGCTAATCGTTTTCCTTGGCCTGCAGCTGTATGACGCGCCGCGCATGTGTACCTGGGTTTTTCCCTGGCTGTTTCCCTGTTAATCTCTTTCGTCGGCCGGCAGCTGCATGAGGCGCCGCGAATATGCACTAAGGAATTTATTACTTACGAAAATCGATTAGTAAGCATTAACCGGATTTGGGATTTTCGTAACAATATGTTATTCCTACGGCGGTTTGCGTATGTGCGAGCACGATTGTTAGGTGTTAACACTCTTAAACGCATGTGAACCCACCATTGAGTAATGGGAGGATGTTCGTTTTGTCGAAACTTGCCGGGGGAAATATCCCATGGAGACCCTACGAAGTATGTATTGTCTGTTGACAGGTGAAACCCCTTAAGCACATAGGAATTCATAAACACTTAAGTAGTTCTACTTGTTAACCAAAAACATATTCTGCATCAGTATCAAAAGCTGGATCAAGCTAGGCACGTCTGTCCTTTCGTCCGTGTCGGTCGACGTGCTGAACAGGCTCCCGGTCGCATGAAATAAAGTTATTTAAATTTCGCAGAAATACGGGAAATCCTTGGAAGCAGGTTTCTACTGAAAATGGGTGAAATCAACCTAAAGTGACGCGCGCATAACACGACCTACATTGAAAATATCTGTGTTTGTGTTTCTTTTTTGCTTATTACACATACAGATGTAGCGATAAAAACTTTCATGTATGTTCTACAGCACATGTACAAAAATGAGAAAAGTTTTCGTACTAAATTTAAGAAGTATGTTGAGTGCAAAAGATTCGGTTACAGCCAAACATAATTTCCTTACAGTCATTTTTAGTAACGAAATGTGTTTAATATTAGACAACCAAAAGAAGTAAATGACAGGTTGCTTTAGTAGCTTTGGTTGGATCAGTATCGGAAACGCTCCCCCAACAACGAGAACGAATAATTAATGATAAAACATTTAGTTTTACAGGTTGGGAGGACTTTAGAAATAGTTTTTCTCACACGCCTTACTGTTTTGCAAGTGATTGCATTGCAAGTCAAAGGACGATATTTCGTAATCCATGTGTTTGAGGTCAAATAAGCCAACAAAACACCCTATGCTAATGAATATAACTTACTTTATGGTCTACGCTCCTTGTAAAATCCTTCAGTCTTTGTCGTTAGTGGCTACCGATCATCTCACTCTAGTTGAAGAATTTATTTTTTTGGGTTAAATAAAGTATAAGATTAATAATAACAATAAATATGATATGTGGCTTTAAGAAAATCGCAAAAACAAGCCATTCCCGTCTCTCACAGTTTGCTTCTAGTGCTAACCCAAAAGCAATGTACTACATTTTCGAGATTGTCCGTTCTGCCCGTTCACATTTACTTGGCTAAAGCGTTATATGATACTACAATAATAGTAATAATAATAATAATAATAATAATAGCTTTACAAGGCGAACAGAATTAATTGATGTTTTTATGATTGCTATAAGACAAACACTTTGATATAAAACAAGTACTTAGCAAGTGCTTTAAAAAAAAAAAATAAAATGGTTTGTATTCGATCCAAATTGTCGTTCGTCGTCCCCTTTCGAATTTATATAAAACGCTCACTTGTAAGCTCAGCTAATCCAGCACTAAGGTGTCTCTAATCCAAGCAGTATGCCAAGCAGTATGCATTAAAACCAGAATCAAATGAAATTAATTATTTAATAAATTATTAATAAAATTATAAAAACTGACACAATTCCAAATCGAAATGTCTGATAGATTTTCTATGGTGTCCATGGAAATTCAATAACATTACGTATCATTACATGTGGTAAAAACAGTCAAGATAATTTACATATAAAAAATTAATATTAAATAATAAATATGAGTGCATACGATGCATATTCCTTTCTCATATATATATATATACATATATATATATATATTTAAACATATATTTATGCATTTTTATTAAAATTTAGATTATTTTAATATTTTTATAATTAATTTTCAAAAAACTTAACGAGACAGTTTTTATGGTCGGTTAGATTGGTGCGGTAGTTTGCAATTATTTGTCTGGCTTATGTACTTGTATGCATTTGTGTTGATTAGTGGTTATGGCCCAAGAAAAAAAAAGAAAGAAAAACACACTACCCTGGACTACTTGAGTTAAGCAGACGCCATTAGATAATAAAGAAAAAAAAGGAAAAAAAATGGAAAAGCCCACGCTCTCTCTGAACCGCCAATCAGCCAAATGTGTTAAATACTTTTTCTTTATATTTTTTTTCCTTTTTTTTTTGTCTAAAATATGCAAAACTTTACAATAAAAACAAATTCTATTTTTTTTTCCTTTTTTTTTCGCTTATATTTGCAGAACGGTTACTGCTTGGTGAGAGACAAAAATTATTGCTGAACAAATATTAAATTACAACCATGCAACAGCTATTAAAAATATTTCGTGTGCTCAACACAGTTGCAGGAAACAACTGCACTTTGCCGGTGATAAATAATGCAATCTACATATACAAGTGTTTGATATTAACGTAAAAACAGAGATCCGCTATTCGTTTTAAACCCAATCTCACTAAGCAATTGAAAATTTTATCTAAGTTGTGTGTCTTATGTATGTTCTTTTAGAAGCCGTTATTCATGGTAAGGAAGTTTTTCGAGTATTTTCTGCCCTTTTTGCCATTTGTCGAGTAATTGCTTCGAGAAGAAAGCATGCCAATCTTATTCCATTCCATCCTCTACCAGGGATTACAATAGCACTTTACACGCAATTCTGGTCTTTTCACTAAAGACCACATGATAAGTAAATATCGTCCCAGGATGTCCATAATAATCAGAGGATTCGTAGATAGAATGCACTGTGAGTACTAAGATCGTGAGCAGAAGATTAGAAGGGCACAAACAATAAATGCCTAGCTCTGTAAATACTCATCCTTTGCACCTTTGAATATTTTTACGGGCGAGAAATAAGCAAACATTGCTCGATGGTATAATATATTGCATACCATAGCACCTTGAATGAAGAAGAGCTGTTTTGGCCGAGTATTTTTATATTTTTCAAACCTCCAGAGCTCCGCAGAGAAGTCTCTGACAATAGAATAGAAAAGTAAAAAAAGGGAAAAAGATTCCATTACAATTTTTCCACTTACCATTGTAAGGTAAATTTTTTTAAATGCCATTCTAAGAAGATGACATTTTCACGGCAGACCGTACCTATGCAGTTATTAGGAAATTATAAAGAGACTTTGTATCGTGGCATATATATATATATTTATTTATTTGACATAACACTGTGCGCAAATCCTAGAGGCAAACCACCTGTTGGCATTCAATAGGCGAATGTGGATGATTAAGCTTTTGAAGGTCAAAGGTATGCTTTCGTCATTTAGCAAAAAGGGGCAAAAAATAACAAGTGAACTCAACAAAGTCCCTAAGGTAATGTCATGGTCTAGGTTACATTCAATGTGGTTTAGAGGACAAAAGAAAGTAAGAACGAAGTGTTGTATTTTCATCGCTGTATTCATTCATGTTCATGTCTTCCCTTTATAAAGCACTTCATCAATGAATTCAAGCAAAAGGTACACATTCGTACGAATAAAGTATTTGCGCATTTACGTGTTTATTGAGAAAACCATAGGTACACATACAGAGGGCCGGTGTTTTTGCTCTTGATATAAATCTTTGGACCGGCGCTTTAAAGCTCAATCGATTTTTTGAAAAGCAATTGTGCGACTGAATTCGAAAATATGTATATACATATATATATACATATGATAATAATAATAATAATATGCATGTATATACAAATACATATAAATATGTGTGTATGTTATTAGAAGAGAGCATATTCTCGAAGAGGATGCTAAGTGCGAGAGTAAGGAAATCTGCACGCTATCGCAAGAGCGTAAAATTTGCATAAACTTGACTTTGAGCCTTTTCAATTTCACTAACAAACAGGCAAACAAATAAAGGACGCTTTGAGTTCACGGTTGGACGTTGACGTCTTTTTTTTTTCATTTTATTTCATGTATACTGTATCATGTATACGCTACTGTGCACATACACACAAGAAAACTTTTCAAATTCATTCATATAGTATGAAAGTTTAATAATTTCTCATGCGAGTTAAAAAGCTGAAGGAAGGTATCGTATGAGAGATCAGGCAAATGTGGCGCAAAAATATGAATTAAAATGGTTTCTTGAAAATCTAATTATAATAAAATATCATTTCTTGCTGTTTAAACAATATTTCGTGTTTAGCTCTACTTAATCAATTAAAATATATATAAGCATGTTGTTAAGTGGGCGTTTTTGTAAATTTTGTTGCGGTTTAAACTATAATAACACAATTATATTTCCAAAAAGCTGTAAATTTTACAAAAAAAAAAAACAAGCTCATTGAAGCAGAAATATTAAACGTTTAAAAAATGAGGAAAAAAAAAAAATAAGAAAATCTTACTACGAAACCCACTCAAAAAAAAGGCAAAAAAGAATGATCAGCAAACCGTGGTATTATAATTTATTCGCACTTATACAATTGACATTCGTTTAGGTTCTCACACCCCCGCTATAGCCGCACACACACAACCATATACACATTCACGCACATATGCTTTCATGCACACTGAGAATGTTTGCAAATTATTATCAAATTGTTTAGCGACCTTAACCACTGAATTTTTCTTTTTATTTTTTAATCTCTTAATATCTTAAAATATGAACAAGTGTTCGGTGTATCGGTACTTGCAGCGACTGCTTTTTTGTTCTTTCCTTCTCTTTCTTGAAGCACCCACTTGTGTTTTATTTTCTTCAATTTATTTTAGTTGTATTTACTACGTCATCGCCACGAGTCACTAACACCTACTTTTTGAAAGCAAGAGCAAAGTCACCAGAATATCGCCCACTAAATCAGATCATTGACCGTTTTCTTTTCGATCATTTAAATTTTAATCTTTCTCATTCTTTAATCACAGAATCTATTAAACGAAGCAAAGACAAGCCAATTAAGAACGCTTATCAAGAGTCATTACATTACACTATTAAAACAAAAAAAACAAAATGAATTTTTTTCAAGTTTTGTTGCAAATTTGCGAAAATTTTCTTAGAATATATCGTGCAATGGATTAATAGACAATATATCGGCCAATAATTATCGGGACTTAGTAAATTAGACCCTATCTACGAAGAAGAGGGAGTGATCAGACTTTCCGAGGTAAGAAAAGCTTCACTTAAATATTACTCTATGAGTTCCGAGACATCATGATATCATGTCTTGGAAGCGTAATGCCACAAATAACAGTAAGCATAGAGCAGAAATAAAGTGATAGTAGGGTATGGATTTTTTATGTAAGCGACAGTTCAATCGGGGAATTCCTCCTTACATGTGTGCGCGTGGTGGTAGTTAGGAAGAATTATGGATCTGTTGTTCGCGAGCTCAGACGTCAGTGCGATAGAGTTTACTTCGGTCGCAGCTATAGTGGGTGTCTAGCCGGTAAAGGCATAAGCCTTACTGTTTGGACACGTACCCATCTTTTTTCTTTTCCCCATTTCTCACATGCAGGTGACATTCCTTGAGTGAATGGTTAAAAAAGCCGAATATGGATAGGGAATTGTCGTGCATTTTGTACTCTTCTTATACCCATCACTGAAGGATAAGAGGTACATTCGTTTCGTCAAGACATGTGCCACACCCAGAAGGTGACCTCAGAGCTCCCAAAAGTTATATATAAATTTTTGATCAACACCAAATTCTAAATCCATTTAAGCATGTTCCTCTGTCAGTCTATCTGTATGTCTGTCTGTCTGGCTGTGTACGTGAACATTTTTCCGGTCGCAGAAGCTCGGCAAACGGCTTCAAATTTGGCATAGGAATTGGAAGTCCCTTTACGCAGATTGACCTTAGAATTGAGCCAAATCGGGCACAATACAACCTAACCTGAGACCATCTCTGTTTTCAAAAATAAAAAAACTTTATTTTTTCTTTGTGGGTATAGAAGATTCGTTCGCAGCTGAGATAAATTGGAAAATTTTGGTATGAAATGATTTCAGCAGACAGACGGACACTTCGCAATTACACAATTCCTCTATTCCTCTATTCCCTTTCTGCTCAAGCACATCCTTAATCGACAATATTCTCTGATCTTGCATTTGAGAATACATCACCTTGCGTGGAGGTGAAAAGTGATGAAAGGAATTTCACTTCTTCAAGATTTTTTACGAAACAAAGGTTTTTGAAGCTACTTCTAAGCCCCGAAAGCAAGCTCGGAACGATAACGAATTTATTTACGATTTAATTACGAAAATCGTTCAAAAGGATATTGTTGTAGAGATAAAAAGCAAACGCAGACCATACGCATGAAATAAACAATCTGTGGAGATTTTTAATTTAAAATTAATAACCTCGACATCATTTTAGATATCGTAACAAATTGCCATTGGTTTAATTAAACCATTTCTTCCCTCTTCTTTTATGTATTTGCATTTAATTTTGTTGTTGCTGCTGTTGCTGGTTTCTGTAAAAAATATAACACACTATCGACAACAATATGATATTAACAATGTGTTATGTGTAAATTAACTTAATGTTGGGCGAACTTGATTGTCAGAATGGCTTTCAAAGGCACACGACTAATAATAAGAGAAATAAACCCAAATGAAAAAAATGACAATAATAATAATAATAACAATAACAACAATAACAACTACTATAAGCAGATTTTAGATATACCAACATATAGATGTGCATATATTTGCATTATGTGTATTGAGTGTGTGTGTGTGTGTGTGTGTGTGTGTGTAGTACAGTAAGAACAGCAAACTGGCAGATTTACATGTATTCGTGGCTGTATTTGTGAAGAAAAATAACAAAAAACTGAAAAAATTATTATCATATAAAGTGACACGCGAATGCGGCGGCATGATGTCATTGAGAAAAGATCAATTGGCTTGAATGAGAGCGAAGGCAGGCACATACACTTGCATAGAAAATCACAACATTAACTGGCAAAGGCGCCTCAGCTGTACAAAGATATCTACCATTTTTTTTTTAGTTTTGTTTCATAAAGATTTGTAAAATCGCCCAAAAACGCCAACGTTTACTGAGGAGAACAACCAGCATTACGAAGAAAAAACCAAAAAAAAAAAAAAAAAAAATGCGAGAATAATTCAACCACATACAATTTTTAATTTACGGCTTCAATATTTATTTTTCTTAAATAAAAAAAAAAAAAAAAAAAAAAAAACGCAAACAAATTTTTTTTAAAACAAATACAATGACAAGATTTTCTTACACATACGCACAGACGCTCAGAGCCTTAAAGTACATAACGTACACTTGTGTTTTCAATTCATTCAATATGAGTTAAACGTGGCTCGAACGAGGTTACTGCTTAAAACGCCAATACAACCACGCGTTTCTGTTCACGTATACAACACAACTACTTTAGATTTGCTTACACATTTTGACAACAACAACAACAACAACAACAACAACAACTCTAACAACAAACAAGAACAGCGGCAGCCATAAAATATGCCGGACGCCCAGGCAAAATTTTTCAAAAAGAATTCAATTTTCCAAGTTTTTGCCTTTGTTTTTTCTTTCTTTTCACTTCTCCACTTATTTTAAATACAAATGTTTTTAATTCATTGGTCGGACCATAAAGTGATAAGCATGGATAAGAATCTCTGTTGGTAGAAATACGCTCTACAGAATATAAGTGTAAAAGAATCTTGCCTGCAAGCTTATGCATATGACAGTGCATTCTCTTGCGGTAGCCACGCGTCACATTTATTTGCCAAAACGAACAGTTGTGTGCACCATCTTGGACACGCGCCGCGATGAACCCACGTTTATATTTTTGCCAACACTTTGCATGTACATACATGCATGTATGTGGCAATAAACATGCTTTATTAATTACACGAATGACAAGTAAATGCCTTAGTTGGTCATAAGGTAAGGAAACAGAAAGAAAGTGAGATTTCTTTACCATCCAGCATCTCCCGTGATTTTGATTTATTTTTAACCGGCTGAGCTGTTACTTCAATAAATACCAAGTGGTCGTAACGAAATATTTTGAATGATTGTTGAATATTGTCCGGGACTCGGACCGACTCATACGATATTACCTATAGGAAAATACCTATACCTATAGGAAAATACATGCTTGTTGATGATTCTTGAGAGAAAGCGACTTTTGGTGAAAAATTTACATAATTTCAGGAAATTCGATCGTCATGATCGAAACTGAAACACACTATAAAATCATCAGGGGAAAAGGGTTTCCGCCCATGAAAATCATATGCTTAATTACGTATGTATAGTGGCATTGGGGTGATGCGAGTGACAAGTTCTTCATCGATGGGCAAACAGGGAAAGAGGAAGGAGATTTGGAGAAGGAGAAGGAGGGAGAATTTCCAAAAATATTAATATGAATGAAAATGCTTTAAACCCCTGCTAATTGCAACTGCAGGCCAGTGCTGCACAATGATTCCATAAGCTGGCGGCCTGAATATTTTTGCCCTTGTAGACATATTTCTTGCTATTGTAATCTGGTCCGAGAAATACAAATGACTGTGCGTCTGCCTGCCGACCTAATCTTCGGCCGTCACAATTTTCTTTTGCGAAACTATATATCGCTTAAAATCATTCTATTCACTCATTTTATTCGAATCATTTTATGCAATCGAAATGAAAACATGTTAAGAATGTGGCATAATGTCAGGGAAGATTTTCACATGTGCTCTCCGAGTTTTTTTGGAGCGTATCTGTTCTGGTGGTGAAGACTGCAGGGTGTACCAAAGCCCAGTTTCTAGTTTGGTGAAACACTTGCCAGTCCTGGGACTATTCTGTTCTCCCTAATACATTAGAAACGAGGCAGTACTGATAAATGCAGTTCGCATTATCGGAGCCAACGAAATACACACGCATAGGATTTTCCACAAAAAGAAATCGTTTTCCTTCGGATATCAAACAAATGTAACCTAATTGATGAATTGCGAAGTGGACTTTTTCGAGTGAACAAGGGAAAGAGCCTGCTTTTCAAAATGAAATGAAGCGAAACCGTGTTAAGGATTTTTTTTACACTATTATGGCGTGTAAAGAATTAGACGCTAATAACAAACTTCCGCATAAGTTTTCCGTAATAAGGTTTCATAACGTAATTTAACGAATAATTTCGACGGCAAGTACATGGAAATCCCGCCGTATTAGGCAGTGATGTGCAGCAACTAAAACCTTTGGCTTTCACTCGAAATTACCGTTTTTCCAAGCGAATCTCTTGGAAAAGAAATAATATTTTTTCGAGTTTTCCTTAAGAAATATTCACGAAAGCCTTGTGAGACACGTGACAGTTATAAAAACTTATTTATTCCTTTCGTACCATTTGCATTAGAAACATAAAGATCAGTTTATGTACACATTCCGCCTGTGCTGCCAACGTAACCTCACATAATATCACCATAATGATTATTACCTTTGATCAAACGTATTCTCTTAAGCATTTCCTCTAATCAGGAATTTACAAGAAAAAAAAAGCAAAAAGAGGAAAAGAAACTTGGCACTCACTCTTCCAATTCGGTCATTACTTGGCATAGCGATGAAGACGATCAGCATTTCTATTTATACAAATCTTTACCGTGCGTATTAATTTCGAATTATGTTTGGCCTCCGTTTTTCTATGCATTTAACTAGAAGTTTTCCTTTTTATTTTTTTTTTCATTTCCCATTTCATTTAAAAGTCATAAATCTTGGGAGATTGAAAGAAATTTTGTTTTTGAAAACCTCACAAATAACTCTATTACTTAGTTGCGCTGTGGGACAAAGTATTTTTCTTTCCTCTGTTCGTTGCTTATTCAAATGCTATGCGGGGCATTAAACGCATTTCACAATTTCAGATTGATTTATTAACACGATCGATTGAATTGGAAAAATGTTATTGAAAATCAAAGCATGAAATATTTAGAAGACCACTTTTATAGTATTAGTGCGTCGTAGGAAGTATAAGAAGATCATTTTGTACATCTTCCCTTTTGTATTCTACATCAATTTGCGGTACTAGGGTGTACTAAGTTGGTGCAGATGTATGCAACGCCCAGAAAGACTTGAGATTGGCTAACCTTTCAATATCACTTTCTGAATCGATCTAACTAAGTTGGTCCGCACGTCTGTTCTTCTTGTTTTCTTGTATCCAGCCTCTGGATATTTTGATGTTGTTTAACCCAAGGACGCACACTATTGAAAATGGTTCGGATCGGACCATTTTATTAAATTCCTCCCCATATAATTCTTTATTTCGACAAGTCATGGTATGAACAACAATAGTCCGCACAAAGAGTTCATTTTTTTTTTGTTTATATCCGCCGAGTAGTAGCCGAGTAGACAAAAGATCTCGACTAACAACTCAATGGTCATGGAATCAAGTCTCAAGTGCGATAGAGTTTCCAATAAAGTCAACAGCCTTAGATGCTAGTGGTTGGAGAATTTAGTCTGGGAATTTATTTCTCTGGGTAAATTAAGTGCAATGATAATAATAATAATAATAATAATAATAATAATAATAATAATAATAATATTTTTTTCAATATGATTCATCACCCAGATGGCAACTCCCTTACATATAGCGTTTCTATAGCGTTGGCAATTGCACCAAGGTATGGCGCCTTGACGAACGCACTTCTTACTCAGTAGGGTAAAGCGGTAACCAGAACGAACCTGCTTCCTTACTTATGTATCAAAAGTTGAACTTTTGCTGGTTGTGATCTTACTGTCGCTGGTGGTTTTACTTTATTCAGTCCTTTTGCCAAGTTTCAATATTTGGAAAAAAAATCGAAATTGAGAAGTTCAAGTGTTTGCTGAGAGATGTTTGGATTTATTTTTTCTGTAGAACGTTACCTGGAGACGCAAGCAGACAATCGATTTTGTTTATTTATTCTGATCTAATTATATTTCACATGACATTTTCTTATATCAGAGCAGCTGAGAGCGTAGAAGCAGCGTTGGCAGATCTATTTTTTTAAATTTCACTCGGGATTTTGGGCAAGAAGAAAGAATGTAGAGTTAGGAGTATAAAAAGAAATTAGAACTTTAGTCAAGCCGATTAATTGTCTGTCCCGTCACTCTCATTCCGTATCGACTGCGTTTCCGGAAGCGAAAGTTACCTTATGTGGAATGGAATGATATCGCGGACAACGCTATTAACTTTGACTAAATGCTGACGCGTTTTACATGAAGTGGTACATCCACCAAGCAGTTTTCTTAATGCCTTCTGTACACCACGATATGCTAAGTATACACCTATATGAAGCAGAAAGAAAAGCTCGAACACAAAACCAAGTCATTGTAACATACCTTCAAAGAGGATTGATGAGACAACAAGTGAACCACTATAGCGCGACATTTCATTGATTATTGAATATTTTACCCCGCCTACAGCGAGTCATATAACCACTTTTCAAAATAAAATGCGATATGGGGAGTGGTCGCTAAACATCAAAGCGCACCAAATTTCATTAAATTCATTAAAAAATCGCGGCCTGTAAGTTGAAGACAGAAATAATGAAGGGATAGACAGAGCTTAGAATCTACTTCTGAATTGGTCGGTATACTTAAAGACGAGTTGATTCCAAGTCCTTATGGGTTTTGCAGGCATTCACACAAACTTAACACATCTTTGTACCACAAAGTGTAGGGTAAAAACGTGTGCACTTCTCTGCCACATCAGTCCGTGGTACTTATTTTGTACGCATAGAAGAAATCGTCTTTGGCGATATTTAGTGATATTCTGCCCTTACAATAATCGCATGGTAGATGAGAGATATATGTACAAAAGTCTTTCAATTTTTTGTACTTTTATTCGAACACCAAAATACTGACCATCGTAGCTAATTAATAAACGCTTCCAAAAAAAAAAGTCGCGGCGACATTTTTTGCCTAAACGTAAATATAGAGGAGATACTACTTGTGCTCTTCTTAACTAAATTCAGTTTCAATAAATTTATGTTTACACAATATTTAAATAAATTTTTACTTCTCTCTAGCTGTGCACGAGCATTTTTAATAAAAGCTACATTTAACTAGAATTATGAATAATTTTTTTTTTTTTTTGTTTTTTTTAATGAATTAATTTGTGATATTTAATTAAAAATTCATTGATGATTTTCTTGCAGCTTTTTTTGCTTGGTGCAAACAAGCTTTTTATTCATGCGATCATAGAGTACAAAGGAATCGAAGACTTGTATTGCCATTTACAGAATCTTAGAATTTTTAATTCATAATGAATACGTAAGAAATACTGTTTCGTTCATTCAGTCACTCTGTCAATCATTCATTCGTTCCTTTATTCCGTCTTGCTTGTGCCAGTTTTCATAGATCGAGTATCATGTAGATATCGTAATTATAAGTACATCGATTACAAGTTAATCATAAATTTTCATTAAACAAAAAAGAGAACATTATCTGCATCTACATAGTTGCTAAATCTTCGTAGGTGTTTGTTGTTGCTGTTATTGTTGATATTGCTATTTTGCTTTGTAGTTATTATTATCATTATTTTTATTATGATTATTATTATTGATTGTTTAAATATTAAATCAGGTTTCTTTGTTCGCAATTGAAAATCATTCATAGCATGAAAGCTGGCTAAGATGTAAAGAAAAGGTGTGATAAATTGTTCAAATGCACGACATACGTTTATACACGTAAGTACGCACGTACACAGGCACGCTAACGTTAGGATTTATTACTTTGTGTAAATTGTAATAAAACTTTGTGCAGCCTTAGAGATCATGCCTTCGTAAGCATTTTATGACGATTCTTTCGCTACATAGTCTCAACTCCCAAGGCAAGTTCTTTTCCCCATGGCTTGGAATTCAAATCAAATGAAAGAACAATAACCTCATACTGCACTGGCTGTATGAGAGTGAAGGCGCGTAAAGGGCCGCGTTTCACCATTAAAAACACTACGCCACTTCGTTTAATACAATTATCCGTATTAACGACTTTTCAAAATAAGGCTTTATATCGGAAGTGGTCGAAAAGTGGTCCGGTCTACCTCACGTCCTTACGGGTGCTGCGTATAGCCGTGCAAACTGAATACACCGTTGTACTGCATATGTTGTAGGGTACAATAGGAGATGTACAGCAGCGCAACAGCGCAGCAGTGCGACACTCCCTATCAGGTGTGTGTGCTTCGAACCGCTGATTTGCAGATAAATCTCCTTTTTCCCTTGTACTTAGGAGGTATATTATTGTCCGCAGATTTAATAAAATGCTTTCACTTGCAATTCTGTTTACCAAATCTATCAAACCTGATGTAATGATTTCTAGTTGTTCCAATATATATCGCAAATAAATGTTTGCGATACGCTAAAGCATAAATCAATCAATAATCTATCGTAATAGCTTTTCGTGACCTTATGTTTACTTGGACGCATGAATTGAATTAAAAGCGATTGTGATTAGACACCTGAGATTAAAGAGATTATGATCTAATATAAAGCCTATTGTTTCTAAAGATTAACAGCTGTACAGCAAATGAAATTATGTGGTAACGGCAAGACCAACAGTTACAAACGCCCACACTTTCATTTGATTTTCATAAGAAATAAAGAGAAAACCATTTTGTAACTCGAAGCCAAGTTATATAATTTTAGTTCCGGCGGAAATTTCGAAGTCCTAAATAAAACCAAACAAAACAAACAAACATTAAAAAGAAATTTTATAAAAGACTTAATTAAATTTGAGAAACAAAACAAAGCAAAGGCAACATGAAATTGACAGTCATTTAAATTGTTAACAAATTAACTGTCAAACTATCAAGTTGAATGTGTTTGTGTGCTTCGCTAAGGAAAGATTAAAACTTTTAAATCAAGGCTCTTTTCCCATGCTCGCCATATGGCTGCGAAATGAAACGAGTGTGTTTATAAAAATCTATAAATTAAGGTGAGCCGAACGATTTCAATATGCAAAGCATTCATAAGTATTTTGCATGAATGAATGAATAAATGAATGAATGAATTTCTATGGGTTTGGAATCATTAATTTATTTATCCATGTAAACAATTGGCATAATGTGTAATAATAGCTATTTATTAAAAAAATACACATATACATGTATACACTTTGGCTTTTGAAATTTGTTTCAAAAAAAAGTAGGGTGAGGTAGGCAGGTATCCACAGCGAAATATATGAACATGCTGCTCATAACCGAACACAAGTTTCTCTGCCACAATTAAGTGTTCGATTTCCTGTTCTTTTTTTTGTTTTTGTTTTCTTTATATAATAAAAGTCTAATTTTCAGTATTTCTTGATGAAGACCTTTTAATGGCAGGTCTCCTCTAGACATGTAAACCCTTCTATGCCAGAAATGCCATATTGTTAATGTTTTACAATGAAAATTTTTTCATGAGAATAATTTGACTCTGCTCCGCGTAAGACTTCTCATGAACATGGTAAACCCATCAGAAAATTGGTCTATAGTAGCAATTTAGCAAAAAAAAAAAATAAATAAAAGGGAGGAATTCGGACTACCTAGGTCAATTTTTTTATAGGGACGTTCTTACGGAACGACTGTACTTATATGTAGAGAAAGTCTAATTTGTAGTCTTTTACGGCGGATGCTAAAAAATTACGGAAGTAACTTAAGTTTGCTAAATTTGGATCATGCTTTGTTTTGGATGTTTTGGACATCGTAGAATATGCGGGATTTCATGACAAGTATGACTGGGATGAATAACTGTATTAGCTGACGTGGTGTAGAGTATCTGAAGACCGGCCTTACTCGGCAATAACCATCTTCCTTGTTGTTACTTATTATTTATTTAGACCAACATCTTTAACACTAGCAGCAGAGACTATCAGCCCTTCTTTTCCCTAAAAGCTAGATTAGGTAGTTACGGTATAGCGGATCGAATATTCGATTTTTAATTTTACATTTGTTTATTTGTTTATAATTACTTTACTTTGACTAATCGTATAAAGGAAACACAGACTTTCGAATGCCAGCGATTGTACATCAATTTTGGTTCAGGTTATCGCGCGGAATATCTGTCTCTCAGACGCGGTGTTAATAGACTACCGGTCGGTAAACGTCAGCGATAAAGAAAAAACCATTAGCAGACTATTTGTCGGTACGCCCCGTCAAAGAAACTATTAATAGACTATCGGTCGGTGAAGTGTTACGTCCTTAAGGATTTTTAACAATCACCAAATTTATCGCCATTTGTGTTTCTTTTTTATTTTAGTGTTAGAACAAAATTAAAAAAAAACACTGAAAACTTACTAACTGAGGAAAAACTTTACCATTACTTTCTGCTTTGGAATAAAAAAAAAAAAAAAACAAAAATAAATAAATAAATAAATAAATGAATAAATGTCAGGCATATGGAAATTTTTAACCCAAATTTGCTAATTAAGTGTCAACCAACAGAAAACAAATGTTTTGCATTTGCTTTATACGCAATAGCAGCAGCACCACCACCAGCAGCAGCAAAGGAAAAACGCCAGCAATAGAATTTTAATTTACATTTTTATAACACAAAAATAATAATAAAAAAAAAATCACAAACTGCATAAACTATACGTAGAACTAAATGACTGAAACTAACACGCAAGCATTTATGCAGTCGGGCAGGCCTTTAGCTATGCATATCTATGTCTTTTTCTCTTTTTGATTTTTCGAACTGAAATCGAATTTAAAATTTTTACCAAAATTTTGTTGCCGCAATTTGCACAACATTGCGATTCTTAGAGAATCATAATTTTTGTTGTTGTTACAAAATGTGATGTCAATTAAATTTGCAAATTAATTCATAACAAACATTTGTAAATGCTAGCAAACACATGTACGTCCGAATGTTTTTCAATAAATTTATTAAAAATATTATGTTTTTCATGCAAACCCGTTATCGCGTAGACCAATCAACCGAGGCATTCGAGGCAAGCAGCTAGTCACTCACTCAGTCAGTCAGTCAAGCAATTCATTCATAAATTTATGTGAATGGCGAGTGCGTACAAGTTTGTGAATGGACATACATGTGTATACATTCATCTACATACATCTATACACAGCTTATACAATGTCAACTGTCAGCATATGGTAGAGTGTTTGCTCGTTAAAATTTCAATAAATTTGTTCACTATTTATTAATCTTTTAATTTCCATTAGAATACGAGGCTCACGATTTCTCTGGTGAGCCTAAAATCCTGATGTGAAGTTTTTTGGATATGTACGCAGAGGACGGTTTGTGTATGAACGATGCTCAGAGTTTTCCATTGCCATCCTTACAAAATTATAGTCGCAGATATTTCTTTTCGATTGCTTAGTATTAACATCCACTTTGCTCATTGGATATAATCCTTAACAACAAGTGCTTACGCAGCAGATTTGAAGAAGCAAAGTACTTCGCATTGCAATCGTATCTTTCGGTTTGTTACTTTCTTCCACGAGAGACGAAGTAAATAAAAGGAACTGAGAAAATTACATTTGTCCGCAATAGAATCTTTTATACCCATCACAGTTATGCGTCGTATCCTGTCTTGAGGTCCGCGACGTTTAATTTAGAACTAAAACTCTTCTCTTGTCGTATTCTACTCTCCATCTCGCTTTATTTTACACCTAATTGATGATAGAACTAACTATAAATGAATTCTGCACCTTGTGGGATGCATCACATTTTTACACCGATAATATATCTTTATGTGAAGAATGTACAGAATAATTTTCAACATAAAGCCTTTTTTACCCTATGAGCAACAAACAGAAAACATCAAAAAAGTGACAAAGATAAAAAATTGATTGTTTATAGCTTCGGGTAGGCGTGGCTGATTTTTTCCAATTTTTGTACAGATGCTGCGTGACCACTCATGCAGTATCTGTATCTGCTGTGGTTTATAAGTAAGGTGCGAAAAACGAACTTCTTTTTATTTTTGGAAATAAAGGTGGGCTTAGGCTCTATTATAAGGGGGTGGTGTTTTTTGGTCGATTTACTCCATTTGCAATACTAATCTGCGCGTAAGGACTTCAAATGTTTCTGCCAAATTTGAAATCGTTAGCTTAATTTTTTCCTTCCAGGAGACAGACAGACTTTACAACGTACATTACACAGATGGACAGACGGACATGCTTAAGTCGGTTTAGAATTTGATACTGATCAAGAACATATACACTATGTGGGTTCTTTGAAGCTTCCCTCTAGGTGTTGCACACTGTTGGGCTGCCAGTAATAGATATAATAAGTGGGAGATAGTTTCATTAAATATCGAAAAATTTCTTATATTGGCCGCCTAAATAAGGGCGGAAGAAGTTAATGGACAGTTTTTAACACAATTTTATTAAACAAAACATGACCTTCGCAAATGAGTTTGTAATCCCTCTTGTAGCAATACCAAGTTTTTAATTGATCTGCCAGGCGTCTCTTCATGTTATCGGCGATGGTGTAAAGGGAAATGAAATACGCTCCCTTTTCGTGCAGCGAACTTCACGTGGAATGCCAGTGGCAACTCGAGCATTCGCCTTCGATTATCTGTTAGGCAATGTTTGCCTTGATATTAATTTCCTAATGTCGATAAATTAATGAAAATGCTTTCAACTGCTGTTAAGTCCAACTGAACCCGACTACTAAACAATTATTTTGTAGGCAGTCAGGCTGAATACATTTGTTTTTATAGGTACGGATGTCGCTGGGTTTCATCCCTTTCGTAATTCAGTCCGATAAATACAGCTAGCAGTGTGTCTGCTACTTGACTTGATCTTCGGCGATGCTTCCCGTGTTCGTTGGTATTGTTCTTGCCGAAATGAGCGGTAAAGTCACGACTTTCTTTCTGAAAACTATTTATCGCTTGGAACCCTTTTATTTAATAAAAATGTCACGGCTTTCAATATGAAAACATTTTAGGAACTTGAGGTAATGTAAAGGAAGATTTACGCACTTCCCAGGGTAAGTCTTATCTATTCTGCATGCCTAGTACTGGCAAGGATAGTCAACTGCGGGTAAGCAGGCAGCTGTTATTTATTAATAAAAATTTAATAAATTCTTTTAAATGCTGACAAATTTCTATTTACTGATTTCTTCGTGAGTTTTGCATTACTGAAGCTAACGAAGTGCGCATGCACAGCGTTTTTCGCAGAATGAGATCTTTTTCTCTTCAAGAATATATTTTTTACATTACAAACTAAATATACATTACAATATAAATATACATGTGAAAGATGGACATTCGCACTACGCCTAAGAAAGACGTGTTCTTGTAAAGCTGTGCTGAAATACGCACTAAGTTCCATGATTCTTGCGAATTCAAATGAAATCTTTTTCTCTCGTATACGAAAGAAACTCGCCTTCTGCGAGTGAAAAAAGGAAAAATGCCTGCATATCAAAATGAAGTGAAGTGAAAGTGTTTTAAGAACTTTTCTCCAACAATATTATAACGTGCACGTACTTAATGTACGGCAAGGGATAAAATGGTATTTTTAGAACTTTTGACTTTTGCTCGAAATCATAGTGTTTTGAAAACAAATTGTCGCACATAGTGGCCGTTTTTCCATCCCCCAGACCACACTTCGAAAGCGATAGCGCTAATTAGAATCAAAACCTTATGAGAATCATTTGGGTTTGTAATTATTGTTTCTAGATCTACTGCACCCAATGAGAAAATGTAGTTCTATCGCCTAGATGGTGGGCACAGCATACATGTGATGATGACTCTTCTAAACAAGTTCCTTTTATATGTAACACTTAATGGAGATAAAAAGAGGTCAAATAGTCTATAAAGAGTTTATAATGAACTAAGACCGGCATTTAACGTAATGTGTTGTCAGTGCATCGCAGCTGCTTTATTGCATACAGAGTCTACGGTTGCATAAGGATTTCCATACAGAAACAAATTTCATTAGCCAGTGGCAATGTGTTCATATTCTAAACAGTAACAGCCAAATGCATAAACTATAAATGACAGTTATGATGCGCATGCTTAAAAGCATATTTCGCGCACTCGCATACTCGCATACTCGCTCACATGCGCACACACACTTAGAGAGAACTGTGCACCAGATATGCCAAAGACCGTTTGAAATAGCACAGCAGTCATATGGCAGCTGAACGACAACAGTAAAAAGAAACCACCGAACATTCGCAGGGAGTCTGTGGTTCATTTGTAACGTTATAAATACGAAGAATATGACTTTTAAAATGAAAGATGACATAAATTGCTTTTAAATATTGGTCAGTGTGCAATAAAAATTTAACGGACCCGATAACAGCAGTGAGAGCGGGAGAGAAGGAAACAAAGAGAGAAAGAGAAAGAGGGAGCGAGAGACAGAGAGAAAACTTATGGTACAATGCCGCACATGCTGAACAATTCGTATTCGTCCATGCAATGGTCAAAGTCAACTTTAAAACAAGGTATGAAATCATAGCAACATATAAAGCTACAGCTGATTGCATTCTATTGGGCCTGCAATTGTAGTCTCAGTTGAGTTCAGTTCAGTTAGTTTAAATAGAAACTATTCGAGTGATCTTTAAGTAAAATCTGCAAAGAAAAAAAAAAGGAAAAAACGATAGAAGACTTTGTTCTCCTGTCTGCCATCTACCCGTCTAAACGTCTCTCGACATGTTCATCGTTTCGTTGTCTCTGTACATGAAAAACTATTAAAAACATGTAAAAGCTTTTAAGTGTTTTGGTTTAGTTGAAATTATGTACCGCGGTCTTGCGGTTTAAAATGCTTGTGGATTAGAGCTGTGGTCGCCAATGTTGTTGTAGCCTTTGCTGTTCATCACTGTCGTGGTGGCTTATATTTTGGCAGAAATTTTATATATTTAGTGGTTTACATGCAATAATTTAAACGTTTACAAAGCCTCTCTTTCCTTACTTTTTCGTTTTTTCTTTTCATGTATGTGAGTATGTGAGGAAAATTAATGAATGGGAACGCCCGGCTTGCTAGCATCTTTTTATGAAATTAAAAAAATGTTGTTTTTTTTTTTAATTTTTCCATCGCTTTTTAAATCGTGGCTTACATATTTTTTGTAACCACTTCCACCGAAAACCTGCGCCAAAAACCGCTACAAAACATCTTTAATAACAGTCAACCATCGTCCATATGTCTCTCCGTTCCTAAGAGATATTTGGACCGAAACATGTATGTATGTGTTGTTGAGCATCGATCAACAACACCAACACCTTTGTCCCCTCGCTTGCCTCTCCACCATGCCATTCTACACTCCTCGACTTTCGGTTTTGTCTACTCTTTGGCTGTGATTTCGATTCGCTTTGACAATGAATGCAAGCTCAGGTTTTTTTTTTGGTTTTTTTTTTCGTTTTTGTTCGTCTGGTTTCCTCTTGTTCGCTTGGTGTTGCGTGGGTAGACTCATTCATAATATTTTTCAATTTTTTTGTCTTTTTCTTTCATTAAACTCTTTTCATTGCTCTAGTGCTGCGTATTAGAGTTTTTGCTTTTAGGTAACTTTTAAAAAAGCGCTCATATGTAGCTTTTATAACCACATAAATGCATTTAAAAGTCATTTCATAGTCGCGTATAGGTCTTTGCATAATATAAGAATATTCCAAAAGCCTATATGGAAGTGTTTTGAAAAGATTTTGAATCAAAGGTGCTTAATTGGAATGGAGCTTTCTAGGATGAATTTATATCCTCCAGGAAGGGAAGGAAATAGGCCACAAGTATTTCACCAAATCTAAGTATAAAGCTTATAGGACACTCTCTGGGATCTCAGCAATGTACATCTCCTACCGATCTATTCCTCGCTCTTCAAAACTTATTATTGCGCTGTATTCATTCCAAAAGCATCGCCATTTTTTAAATATTAGCACTCTTGGACGATTTTATGTCCGCCGGCGAGGAGTGGAAATGTATGTATAACTGTTTTATCAGTTCTAAGTACAGGACTTATGGGAAATTCTTCGAGTTCTCAGCAATGTTTGTTTTCTATCCATCTGTTCTTCGGGCCTCAACACCATTGCTATTTAAATTCTTATATTCCCTTTCGTTGCTAATGAAAGATAGTTGTCGCTCCAAAGAATTGTTCGTATCCATCCATCTTCTCAAGCAAACAAATAAAAACCACAAGGCCTAACGTTCTTTGCAAATTTTTCAGTTGCTCAAGACAGACGATTTTCGCGTCGAAAGTTTCAGTGACTCTGCTCAATAAAAATGTCAAACATGACCATCTCAGCACGTTCTTGTTTAAAAGAAAATCACGACGGTGCTCACTGACTTTCTAGCATAGAATGTATAGCAAATGTGTACATAAGATTGTTCGGAAAGTTGTTTCGTTTCGTAACTTGGGCCACATTGTTATTATATATTCGACAACTAATATCGCAAAGCTTGTTTTCGAAAAAATTTGTTGTTTGACTCAGCGGAATAGCTTTTGTTTGATGCCTTATCGCCTATGGAAAGTTGAAAATCCAGCATATTTTGCATTGTTTTGTGTTGACAGAAACTCAGTGCCAAACTGGTTTATAAAATTCCGTTCCGACCATTTTGATATTAAAGACTTACAAGATGAGTTGAAGCTGATGAAGATAAAATACAAGGATTAATCGATGTGAACGGACGAATAACAATTCGTACCCTTTATCGAATGCGGTTGTTCGTAATAACATATTCATTCACTATAAAAAAGTCGCTTTTCACTTTGATCACCAAAAAAAAAAAAAAAAGCGAAATAATTTTCGGAACAACCCAATAAAAAGGTTACTGTTTACTCCTCAATTGCCATTACAATGGTAATTATATCCTGACATGACACTTACATCCCGTCCATGCCGCAGGAACTTATGTTACCATGTTCGTAGCTGACATAGGCCGCTAATTGTTGACTACAGTATTTTAAGGTTTGGATTTCTTGAATTTCTCGCAATATGTTTTGTTTTCCGGAAGCGAATTTCATCCGTTTGCACACTTGAAGCTTGTGCATATAACAAGCAGCAATTTCCAGACTCTATTTCTGCTCGTTCAGAAGGCCAGCAACAGGTAACCGATTGCATGGCCAGATGAACTGTGATGATAGTGAGAATATAACGAAGCCTTCTATTCAATATTCAACTTTTTTCATCCGCAAGCAAACAAAAAATTTAAATGTTGGCTCTAAAAAGGGAAAGAGCCAAGAATGAAAGGTCAAATCCGTTTGCTCACCATTTCGCAGATTGTTAAGAAAAAAAATTGAAAATATTTCTATTCGTTGTCGCTCAGTTATGTGTTCGTATTCTTCAAATCTTCTTCGGAGTTCAAACTCCACTCATCGTTTAGCTTTTGTATTTTTGATTTCTCTCTCAAAGATTATGGAAAACCCCGTACGGCGATATTTTACATAAATATATTTAAAGAAACAGACACTTAATGAATACATTCATGGTATTATAAATTTATCAAAATAACGGTTTAATATATTATTACCATAAAATGAAATTAAATTTAATTCACAAACTCGGGCAGGAGAAATAATAATTTATGCCATAAAGTAAAAAAGAAAAATAATATCTGAACATACATCCGTATGTTTTAAACAAATTATTATTAACACACCGCGTACGTGTATATATATATATAATATCATTCGATTCTATTCTCTGACGTCCTTTAGTTATACACTTGGTTATATTATCATTATTTGTTTTTTTTTTTTTCTAATAAGCAAAAACATATTAATTATATTAACGGGCATTTATTAATGAAAAAAAAAAAATATAAAGTGAAACGAGAAAATATTATAATTAATTGAAAATAACAAAAATCTATGTAAATTATTTTCAGCAACTATTGGGCTTACTTAAGCTTACAATCGTTTTGCTGCCGCGTTGCCGTAGCAGCAGCATGTTATGTGTGTTGAAACGAGACTACCGAGGAAATTGCGACATTTTCTCAGTTTAGCTTCCAGTCAAAGTCAAGTTATACTTGAAAACTTATTGGCTTATATATGCATGTAGTGGTTTATGCGTTTCGTTCGTTAAGTTCATTCATAAAATATGCTTAAGCATATACACATATACATATGTATATGTATGTAATCTTGTATAAATAAATATATAAATATAAATATATATATATATATATATATATGTCTAAAAGGCAAGGTATCTGTATTCATTCATAAGTTTGTCTCGTTGCCAAATATACAAAAACAAATACTAACGACGTTTTATATAATGAAACTTTTCTACTTCTGCTCAAAGCATAGTTTCATAGAAATCCAGTTAGTACATTGCACTGTAACATACACTTACAGCAAATGTTTCGTATTTGAAATTTTGCGTGGGCTGCTGACACAAAGCAAAAGAATAACAGCAACAAAAAACAATAAATGTTGTAGTTCAGACTCTCAAGTAGCTTAACTTTAGTTATTATTATCGGTGTTGTTGTAGCGCTGAAACTGTCATGTCACAACTGTTTAAAAGCTGAAAACAACTTTTATATGAACAGTTGCGCTCACTTACATACACACTCTTTCCGCGCAAACATGCGCACTAACACTTACTTGTAAATCGCTCTATGTTCAGTTGGATTAGGCAGCATTTACTCGTCTACTCAGTGTAAAGCTGCGAGGGCCTAGTATAGTTACCTATCTAAGGATAATGGACAAAGCTTCCTTCTCCTCTTTAACTGCCAAGGATTTAGAAGTCATTTACTTTAAATACTAAAAAGACATTTGCGAAAATAAATTCCTCAAGCTACATAATTATACACATTACCAAAGGGCCATCATATATGAATTTTGCTATTTTTATATTCTATTACTTGTGGCTGTTGGTGCAAAATGTTTGTTACGTTCGTTGATTTTCGGCTTGTTATCTCTTGCTTAAACTCCTCGAACAACAAAGACTTTTGATAAATAATTTCTCGGTGGCATTCCAAATTCGAATCAATCAAAACTGGTTTAATTCAGTTACGAGAAAACCTATAAAATTAAATTCGGTCGAGACCGAATCTTTTATACCCATCGCCGTTATCCTAAGAAAGACAAAAGAAGTAAAGGAAACATGAAAGCGTAGCTGATTTTTTCTATTTTCAAAATAAAGGTTTTCGTCGTATAGGCATACGGACGTTGTGGGCATGTCCTTTGAAAAGTGTACATAAATTTCAAATTCTTTTCCAAATTTGTAGGCGACGTCTTCATTTTAGCCAACGGGAGAATGTTTACCACAAATACTAAAAAGTTCCGCACATAGACAGATGGACAGACGAATAGGCGGACATGTTTAGCTGCATTTCAATTTCGAAACTGGCCATGAATTTATATACTTTGTAGAGCTTTTGAAGCTTTCTTCTGCGCGTTACAATAAGTAAACTTTGATACACCATAATATTGAGTAGGCGCGGTCAATGTTTTCCATTTTTGTATAAAATTGATACAGCATCGCCCATAGAATACACGTTCAACGATAGCTTCAATTTTGCGACCAGGGGAATGTTTACAGCAAACATTACACAGATGGGCAGACGGACATCCTAAAATCGATTTAAAATTTGATGCAGATCAAGAGTAATAATAGTATGTGGGATCTTTGATGCTTCCTTCTGGGCGTTTCAAACGTTTTGACAGAATGAATGTTATAGTCATCCTTCGGTGATGGGTATAAAAAGTAAACCCGTTGTAGTCTCGGCAACCTTATACTATTTCGCTTAATGCTGATGCGTTATGTTGGAAGTGATCGAAAAAGTGATTTTCATTTCATCATCATTCGTTCTTACGCCGAAACAAGTCAGCGTACCAAATTTCCTGAAAATACCCGAAAGATTGCCGCCTGAACAAAGATCAGACGGACAGACCGACAGAGAAGCTTAGATGGATTTAGAAAGTAACTCTGAAAGTGATTGTCCTTCCGGGCATTGTATACATCCGCGCTAACTTAATACGCCCACCATACGTGCACCGTAAGTGGCGTTGGGTATAAATATCAACGTATGTTTTCTTATAAAACATAATGGTAGTTACCAAGAATATGAAAAAATTTGTGTGGAAAGGACGTCAACATCCGTCGGGAATACAGCAATAATTACCCATGTATACGGTAAGCCTTTACTTTTATACGTACAGTACTCTCAGGCAACATTTTTCGATGATATCTTAAGATCTAGTCAATGTATAAACGTAATCCGTATATAAAATATATTTTGATGTAGTTGTAAAAAATATCTTCGAAGCGTTTGTACTATGTACGTAAATATCCTTTTATGTCTACTAAGGAATCATTGGCTATAAATAAATCAACTTATCTTAAAGTGCCGTAGAACGCATTTAAAGATGGACAGCCTTTTGTAAATCTTCACAAAGCTGCGAAGCATATCTGTTGTAGTAGACAACGTTTCCAAGATTGAATTAAATTCAGAAAATATTCAATAATTTTGAAAATTGTTATTATAAAGCGATTAAATCATCCTCAGTAAAAGCTACATGACTTAACTGTAACCTAAGCGCTGTAGACATTCACGTATTAACAAATCCCTGCTTTTTTGAAGAGGCGTGCAATTATAACCTTAACTTTTTACCTTATTTGGCTGTCAAGATAACAACTTGAGCAATGAATGAGTCAGACATATAACTGTTTTCATCGTTGGTAATGATTTAAAGACGATTTGACAGTAAGAGAATAATATAAAGAACGCAACAATATTTTGTTTATTTCTAAAATCTTAAATATCTATACATAAGAAATGTGCTTTGGAGCATAATTGAATCTTTAGAAAATCATTTCATTCATAAAGTGGTGTTAAAAAAACAACATTTCATACAGCCTACGTTGCACTAGTTCTCTGTTGATTATTGTAAGTAACGACACCCATACACACTAGATAATAATGCCTAAAATACGTTTATATGTGTGCCGTCAGGCACGCGTCTGCTTAGTAAAGATGGATAGTTAACAATTCATAACAAATTTATTACAAAAATTGAAAACAAGAGAAACACACCTGTAGGTGTTAAAACAAAATGTGTAAACTTGAAATTTTTAATTACAATCAGGGATACAAACAAACATAGCCTGCAAACACTTTACGCTGTTGTTAAACGAATGAAAATTGAAATTTGATTTCCATGCCAGTGCATATATGACTAAGATCATCAACTAATGCCGATCGATCGAATCTTGTCTATGCGAGACACGACATAACACATTATGTTTTGGCAATAACACTCCGAGCTACACCCAATTCTCTCGTACCTATTCTCTATTTGTTGACAAAGCAAACAAAAACGATTTTTATGTTTTCAGCAAATTTATGAATGAAACTTGAAAGTTTGTTAAGCAACTTTATGGATTTATAAAAAACCTTTACACTTAAGCGTGCAGTTGTAGATGTAGCTGAAAGAAGTTGAATGTAATCAGCATTGGTCTATTCCGATCAATTGGTTTAAAGTGGTGTTATATTTAGTTCGCAAACGCATTGAAGCCAGAAAGCATTGTGTGGAAACCTTTCAGAAAGTAAATCACTGAGCATACTTTTATTGTTCAAGAAGGAGCATCACTTCAGTTAAATAATTCAAACCTTATCAGTTATTAAAATTGATTTCACTCTACACGAAATTTTAATAATTCGATTGTGGTTTGAATAAAAGAACTAGGAAACTTCGTAACCCATTTGAAGAAGTGCACACGTTCGTTAAAGCAGATCTTAATCTTTCTCTTCTCTTCTCTTCTCTTCTCTTCTCTTCTCTTCTC
>CCAG010004693.1:0-33483 GCA_001077435.1 Glossina morsitans morsitans | reverse complement strand
GGCTGGCCGGCTGGCTCAATGGCTGATCACTTAAAGGTGTTTGGCTTGCCGCCATATCACTGTTCTTTTTCTTTTTTTTTGTTTTAATATATTAAACAGAATACATGGTTATATTTTAAAAATAAAGAAAAGTAAAAGAGAAAATGGAAATTGAATGAAAGCAAAAAGTACAAGACAAAGGAGTATAAATTCACCTGAGTTTTTTTTATCAAATTTTGGCATAGATTCAAGCGCCACAACACGTCAATGGCACCTCGTGAACTATTACCAATCATTGCCACTACCATTACCAGTGTGTTTTTAGTAACACTTCACTACACGTCGTAGTCGTGTACGGCAGTGGCATCATATTCCATAATTAAAGCACCAACTCATGGCAATTTTTATTTCGTTTGTTATTTATTTTTGGCATATTTCACCCATCGCGAAATAGAGGCACGTCATAGATTATCCTCGTCATCCGTATCGTCGTCACTCGCAAGCACAGTACAATTAATGCAGACAAATCAGACTGAGGGGTAGAAAGTGTATCTCTAAATTTAGTTGCATTTGTAATTTTCGATTTCTATTTTCGGGGCGGACATCTATTTTTAAATTTATGCATAATTTTTTCGGCAAAAATTGCATTGGGGGCTACATACATGTCTTAAACACTTGCATTTTCGTTTACGCGTTCACATGTGTCTAAGAATAATTGCAAATGCAATGCTACTGACGAAGAGTGAGTGTATTGTTTGAGATTTTCACACACAGCTAACTGTTGATTGATAAATGATGCCACACATGCGATACGATTAAATCGTTTATAACAGACAAGTCTAAGCAATTATAGGCGAACTAGTTCCCGAAATTAAACGAAACCTACTACAAATTGACTACGAAGAGTAAAATAAACAAATAAACAAATAAACAAATAAATAAATGAACAGACAAACTAAACCAATTTTGGTAATAATTTACACCACAAACCACACAAATCTTAACGATTTTGTGTAGGATGATCCACAAAAGGCCTGAATTGTGCACGACACAATACCGTTCATTTGAAAAAGCCATGAATTCATTTTGGCATATAAGCCGAAGACTTTAACACTTTAAGGTGGTCCGCCGTTCGGTGTTTTGGTCGGTCCGTAGCACTGGTCAGCATTTACCGAGCAAATGATATTCGCTCATAAATTTGTTTGTTTAAAAAAGTGTGCCACCAATTTTTTAGACATTTTCATATGTGATAAGCAAAACAGCAATAATACCGATAACGCATAATATATTTAAATTATTTTAAATATAAATAAAACATTAACGCCTAAAAAGAAACATTTAAATATAAAACAAATATTGTCGCGGGTCATGGTGGCGCCAATGAAATTATATCAATAAAAGACTGCCAGCCAAGCAAAAACACACACAAACATATACATTTATAGAGTAAGTATATATGTAAATGTAAAATTAAGACAAAATCAAAATTAGAAATTTGACCAATAAAAGTTTACATTAAATTGATGCCCACTCGTTTTTTTGTTCGACTCTTTATTAGAAAACACAAAAACAAAACCAAAAACAAAAACTAAATTCAAAACACAACTTTAAGAAATTTTGCATTTTTTATGTTCATTTATTGATCAATTCAACATGTGTTCATACAGTACTTTTCGACTAACTCAGTGACGGCAGTTTTTTTTTGTTCTTGACTAAGAGTACAGTTCGAAATTTTGATTACTCTCGGAGTAATAAATGTCCACTACCCTTAGCAACATAAAGCTTAACAAGTAAGAGGTCTTCTCACTTTATGCCCTATTGTGCATTCTTCCTTTAATCGATTCAGTTCACTTCCAGCACCAAGTTGCGTGCAATAACTTCCAGTGCCTTTGCCGAATCTGAAATCGATATCTCTAATTTTGCGAGGAGAGCAAATAGATGGTCGGTCGGGCGGAAAGACGTACAGAGGCACGAACAAACATGCTTAAACGGATTCAGAAAATGGTGCTGATCAATATCAATCAATATATGCACGCAGATTGATAGACGGACATGCTAAATCGTTTCAGAATTCGATGTTTGTCAAGAGCACATGTACTTTCTGAGGCCTCCATCTAGATGTTGCAAACGTTTTGGAAGGTGATCATACCCCCACCCATCGGTGGTGGATATAAAAAAACCTAAAGGGCAATTTGACCGAAATATGAAAATACATTGGATCTTCCCTTTTCCAACAGGTTACGCTCTCTTGCACTTTACGATCCAGAAGAAATTTTAAAGTGAAATCCGATATAAAAATGTCGTAGCACCAACTGAAACGTCAATGCAATGAAATTTCCGATTGAGCAATTGATGACGAAAGCAGACTTGCCCTTTTTCATGCTCACCATACAAGGATGGGGAAAGGAAGCTTCAAAGACTCTACAAAGAAAACGTATTCATTATTTGTATCAGATTCCAAATTTATTTAATTATGCCAGTCCGTCCGTCCGTCGCTGGTAAATATTTTCCTGGCCGCAAAAATGAAGCTATTGGCTTCAAACTTGGTGAGTACACGAGAAGTTCTTGCAGATTCTTAAAATGTTCCGAAACGGTTGAGGGACACGCCCCCATTGCAACCTAATTTGCAACCCAAAAGCGAAAAATGCAAAATTGGCTGTTGTGTTACCCTAAAATATTTGTAACGATAACAATTTGTGGGAGAAAAAAAAATTATACCAGAATTTCATTCTTCTTGTTTTTTCCTCTCTTAAGAAAGATGTCGGGCGTATAAAAGGTTAGGCCGTAGCTGAATATAGTTTCCTTACGTTTGCTACATAGAATTTTTCTGAAAGACGAAGCGAGGACCACGCTAGCAACAGAAAGCGAAAACAACTAAACATCCAACACTAGAGCGGTGTAGACATACATAAATGAGGATGAATTTTTCGTACAGTTTTGGTTTTTGGATCCGTATAACGTGCATGTAGCCGTTAGATGGAGACCACTGTAAACTTGCTCGCTAATGTGCCGCATGTAGACTCTCTATCTGTTTTTATCTATTTGTCGCTTAGAAACTCGCAGTTTGTTGGTATTAATCATTGAAAAAAATTTTTGAACTCTACTTCTTTAAAAAAAATGCACGAACACACACGTCAGATTTAATTTTATACCATTACATCATAGGCTTAACAAGCAAAACAACCTAACCAACATTGAAAACCTGTCTGCAGGAGAAGTTGTACGTACTACTCAGCTTTATTTGTATTCATTCATTTATTCATTTACTTGATTTGAAAAGTTATGGAGCGGATGTTCAATCATCGTTTCACTGCAACCATAAAAATCAATTCATAACGAATTAATAGAAGAAATTTCCGGTGACGTGTCATACTGAAAGCTGAGAGCTTTTCATATACAAATATTAAAGAAATGAAAGCAATAACTGATATATGGCATAAGAGGGGGGAAAGGTAGAAAAAACACAACGGCTCGTTAACTCGCAAATTACGTTTTCAAAGAGTTAAAATGAGATAGAGAGGAAAAGCGAGAAAAGCTTTCTCTGCCGAATTCATGGATCGTCCTGGGGCAATTTCAAAAATTGTATGATTACCACTTGATCTCTGTCGACGATCAGTAGCGAAAACAAAGTTTAGTAAAAAGCACCAAACCGTTAACGAATAACTTACTTACTTAGCGAGAACTTAAGATCTTTATTTAAGTTCTCTCTTATGGGTGGCACATGCAAGGATTAACATTATCATCCATCTTCCTGTTGTGTCCGTACTTGCATGTTATTGTCGTATATTAATCTCTTCTGTCATATACATTATGGATAGACGATTTTCACTTAACCGTCGGTTATTGCCACGCCATTTAGTGCAGTTTTTTCTTTTCGAATGAAAAGAGAATAAAAATGTTGTTATGTTGGGTTCACGAAATGTGAGTGTGTGTGTGTGTGTGTGTGTCAGAAATCTCTTCGTTATGTTGTCCAATTAAAACAATTAATTAATTAATAAATGTGAGAATATTAATTAAATACATTAACGTCGTAAGCCTGAGAGAATAGCATACAAGACACATATTGTTGAGTGGATTTAATTATTTGGTGTAAGACAAACTTTAATAACTCGGTTAAACGGTTTCAATTGTATGAAGCGTAGGAAAGAAAACGCACGCAGATGATTTGACTACACGTCCTAAATGAACTTCATGGTGTTCCAGAGACTCTCAAGGCAATGTAACGTTTAAGATATAATGACAAACTTTGTGGACCACTCCCTTTCCTTAGCACAAGTTTGTTGTGAGGTTGTTTTTGTAACACTGCAAAAACAATATCTACACCACACCACACCACACCACACCACACACATCAGCAAATTACTGACCTCTGAAGGCAATTGCACTGAACCCTATTCGAGATTGCAGTTTCCGAGTTTTTCGCTTTATTTCGTTAATATTAATTAAGCAATTAGCCAGGAAATGACCTCAACTATCAAAGTAATTAGTGAGATAGTTTTTTGTTTATTATTATTGTTGCTTTTGTCGATGTTGTTGTTGTTGTTATTATTATTATTATTGTCTCGTGACTCTGAGACTACTTTTCCACTGGCTGCTGATAATGCAGATGAGGCCACAAAAGACATTCAATGCTATAAGAGGCCGGAAATTAATATGATTGCATTAAAAACATACAATTACGGTGCTAGAGCCGAAAGAACTATAAAAAAAATACCCATATGTGCAGCACATATACATACCTACATAACTAATAACTAATGGCGTAAATATTAACTTGAGATTTTCTAAATAATTGCAGGTAACACAGACGCACGGCAGAAGAAATATGTAAATAATGCGTCCGAGGTGAGCTTTACTTTTAATTTCTGCCTTTTCTTTTTTGTTTTTTTTTTTTTAATAGCTATGTGGATTTGTTCGATTGTATGTCAGTAATTGTTTGGTATTGTTAAGCAAATGTTGTCAATGTGTTCTTAAAGTGTCAGCAGTTTTCTATGCAATTGCTGTTACCATCTTGCTGTTGTTGTTGTTTTGGTTAGCTACTAAATGACATAGTGTTGAATGTCTAGCTGTCCGCCTGTCTCTCTGTTTGTCTGTCTCTATGTCTGTATGTCTACTTTTACGGCCGTTGCAAGTAATTGTGTTATACAATAAAACTTTTTCTTTTTTTTTTTTTTGCTTACTTTTTGAAGACATTAAGGTGCTAGCATAACAGGCAATTTTACACAGACTACACACCACCAATCAGCTTAATTAAACATTAGCAATGACAAACTTTGTGAAATTGCTACAACAGCGTCAACAATACAGCAACAATTGCCACTGCTTTGACTATTGCCTGCCTTTATAGCAAATGGCTCAGGCAAATGAAGTTTTTTTTTCTTTATGTTGGACCACCATGTCATTGATTTCCGTTTAAAATTGGTTACAAAACAAACAACTTGGAGGGAAAGAAAAAAAATCGAAAAAAAATTCACTAAGACGGTCGCTGATCTTAACAATTTATGCTAGTTTTCAATGGAATTGAACCTCTACCGAGACACATACGGTCGTTCTAGCATCTTAACTCAACAAGTAATTGCAGCTGATGGTCTCTTTTGTGGTCTTTGTTAAAATTGCACAATAAAATGAAAAAAAAAAAAAAAAACAGAAATAAAACCTAAAACTCTAATTTAGTCTAGACTCTTGAATGCAGCGTAAAATTAGAAGCTATTTTTAGTTATTTATATAAATTTTTTCTTTTCGCTTCCTCCAGTACAACATCCATCATTTTGCAATAGTAACGAAAAAAACAAACAAAAAAAAAAAAAATTATGAATTTATTCATTTTATCATGCGGTAAAATCTTTACTTTTTCGCAATATATCTCATTCACCTTGTATCCGATTAATTGATCAATTTTTGGGTTTTTCTTTTACTTATTTTTTTCTCTTTATTTTTCTCAATGGCCACAAGGCTCACACATATGGAGATAACGTCTCATTCCAATTGAATTGATTAATTATTGACGAAGAGGCGTGACCAGTATTGTAAGCTATAAAATTTGGTTTCATTTACACATTTACACATTTACATTTGATTACTTTTTTGTTTTTCTCAATTCAACAACAACGATACAAAGATTATGAAATTTTTGCAATTTTAGATCGTGTGCGATTAGTTTTGGTGTTGCTGTTAGTTTTGTGTCAGCATTATTTGAAAGGATGTCAAACGAACTGGTCTCACGGAATTGGATTAATTTCAAAATGAAATAAAAAAAAAGAAAGAAAAACAACCGCAAGGACACTTTATCGCTTATCACCTTACAAATGCATTCAGTTATCATATCAAATGTCACTCGCGGCATTGCTTTCAACTCGGGCTAAGCATGCGACAAGTTGGATGCAAAACATAGGTGGATACATTTTTCGAACGCCTCCTTTAGCTAAGAAAATACTGGTGCCAAGGATCAGATGGACTTCTCTTATAACTCAGAAGCCATGGCAAGCAATATTTTGAGCGTTAATTTTTCAAAGTCCAGCCTTTTCTTTCTTTTTTTCTGAATCCATTACTGGATATAAGAGATCACATACCTTCTTTTTTTTACACTTCGTGATATTATTATGTACTAAAATATATTACTAACTAAAGCTCTGCGGTGGGTCCGATTTCGCCTATGGTTCTCTGCGGATATTACGCAAGCACAACATTTCTTTCCTACCCATACTTCGGCGTCCTTCGATACGGTCTCCTAATATTCAGCGTAGAAGTTCATATTTCATTTCTCCTAAATACACACTTTGCCTTGTGTTTAAGAGGTCATGCCCAGAGTTTATTCGTCTTTTGTCCATAATTCTAGACCATAGAAAAACACACAACCATATCTCAAAGGCTTCTAGTCTGTTGATTGTATTGATTTTTAATGCCCATGATACTAGACCAAACAAAGCATCTCATGAAAAGAAGGTGGAGGGATAAGCTATTTTCCCGGCTTCCTAGAATTTTTTAATATTTTGTGTCCGATAGATATTTCAGCCAATTGTGAACTTCTCATTATTTCTACGTCGCTGTCTCAGGCAAAGCTCGCTGCAAATTTGCCCTCTCAATATACATAAGATACAGACAGACCGACAGGCAGACACACAGACAGACAGTGCCGCATAGTGATGAAATTAAGTTTTTCTGATAGATTTCAGCATTTTTCAAAACCTCTCTAGAATTACGTTGTCTCTGGAAGTTGTTACAGCTCAGTTTGGACACTGCATTCGTTCAATGTTTGTGTTGCAATTTTGCATGAGATTTAGGAGCAGAGACTTAGCTTTTTCGTTTTTGTGATCGTAATTAAATGCTTAAATTGCTTGTGCTATGTGCTTGCTTCCCATTATTCTTTAATTTTAATAGATATCTTACTTTGCTTTTTTTATTTCGCGATAAACCGTGAGTTAGCAAAGACCATTTAGCGAAGACACAACCATTAAAAATGTGGATTATCTTAATAGACGACCTTCACTTCAAAAGAGCGCCAGATTGTAGGGAAACCCTTTAGACAAAAATAAAATTTACCAAAGCAGACTATGACATGAGAATTTCGAATGGTTGTCTACAAACAAGTTTCATGTAACTAACAAGCACTAAATACTACGGGGTTGTGTATTGAGTAAAAGTGACTTTATACATTATTACGTCTCACCTATCACATTCGAAGCTAGAGGAATGTCGAATGCGTATGCATTCAGATAGTTCGCCAATGATCAGACTCACTTAGATATGGATAGATATGGTTTTTCCGAATTTATTGTCATTAAGTTTGTTGAAAATGTTCCTTATTTTCATTGCCAAGCCATTTTGGTAGCAATAAGGATTTGATGTTTCCCTTAATTTTCGAACGGTCTCTTTTGGTTTCACCCCCGCCAAATAATTCGTCTTATAAAAGTGAGATAAGCTTTATTTAAATATATCTAAAAATCGGCATTTTCCCAATACGTCTTCAATATGTTTGCCACTGAAATATTGAATTCTTTCCATTCGTTTTGATTATTCATCTCAGTGTCTATGTTTTCAATATCACTTTAGTTACTACACTAAATGACAATACCTGCGAAAATAACTGGATCCGACGAATATCTGACGGCAAAATAAATAAATAAAAGCTAATAAAGTGAAACACAATATTTAAGTAAATTTTCAATAGCAAGACGCGACAGTAAATGACATACTCGTAGCGATAATAAAAGAAGGAGAAACAAGAGAAACGTAAAAAGAGGAGCTTAAGTTATTGGTTAACCGGCTGGCAAGCCGACCGTCAACGTTCATGTGTTACCTGTGCAAATAGCCCGGTCAGACTTGCTTCACGTACACGTTGAAGTTAATTTTCTGATGCCATTGCTGCTCTGGCTGCAATTGTCTGCAATTAATACCATTTCAACTGACGAAGTGATTGCAATTAATCTTCATTAGAGCGGCTAAGAACATTTCGTTTCGAATTTAATAAAAAAAAGTTTAACGCTTTTTTACTTGTTACGCGCTGTAAGGCGACTAAGTCAATGGGATTTGGAAATAAAACAAGGACAATCATACAAAATAGTGAGAGAGAGAGAGGAAGAGGGAGAGAGAGAAAGCGAAAGCGAAAGCGAAAGAGAGATACTAAGGAAATTTACGTAATTAAACTAATTAATATGCGAGGAGAATTTGGAAAAAACTCGAAACTAAACGCTCATCATTCTTTAATTTGCACCACTCTGAGTATACGATGAAAGCAACTTTCCCTTCAGATGTTTGTTCAATGCAATAATGTGAACAGATTTTCTATATGAACGCAGTCGTGATTCATTCATCCGTCTGATTTCACATATTATAAGGTTTCAGTTCGTGCTCACTTTTTTTCTTAAATTTAGTTCCATGATTACCTAAGAGCGCTTTCCTAAGAGATCAATTCAAAATAGAAAGAATTTATATAAGACATAGATAATGTCTCCTTTGCCATCTAACTTAAGCCGTAATTTTGAGATTTTCTCTAATTCCGGGAAAAAATTTGAATTTGTTCTCGTCTAAGGGCAAGTTTCAACTGCAGACCAATTTCTGTTACACTAACATTCGCCTGCTGACATCACAAGACAAAGGGTATTTTTATACGGCACATCACTTATGGTACATAGTATACTGAACTTGTTGAACGTGTACAACGTCCAAAAGGAGATGAGATAGATTCACTTTTTATTATACCTATCGATTCAAAATCAGTTTCTGAATCACCTTCTGCATCGATCTAAACACTAAACTACAGGTCGCAACTTTCGAGGCATTCTAGTCCACTGGCGTGTCTTGACCCAAGAGTGGAAAAACGTTCGAATCGGACTACTTTTCCGATTACTTCCCAAATAACGCCTAATTTTGCAAAGTCATCGTATGAATTAGCGCATTAAGTGGAGTGGTGTAGACTGGTGATTTCTCCCTGACCGACCTCTTTTTGCTTGGTTGTGTTTGTCAAGTGATAAACGCTGCGACTAGAGAACATGGTTTTTTCTTCTGGCTAGTGACCAGTCACAACGCCGGAGTACGCCTCAAGGCAAAGCAGACTTGTATATGTGACAATGACGCAAACGGGCCATTACGCATGAACTGTTTCCAGGATTTGCGTCAATCGAGAACATATGTTATATAGTAAGATAAGATATTGGTCAATAAATCCCGTAAGTGTCACGTTGATGTCATTTCTAGGAGAATATTCATATTATTATGGGAAAGTCTTTTGTTTTGTGGTGGCATCCCTAGTGTTGACTTAAAAAGTGTTATGAGAATCGTTTTCCGCGGAAACAGCAGTTTATCGATGACTAGTTAACTTGAAATGGCCTCTTGTCGACGCCGCTGTCGATGACCGTCCTAACGAAACCGTCATGTCATAAGAAAGCCGTTTTGCAAATGGGTGCCACGTTTACTTGCAAGAAAAAAGTGCATCTTTCCGTAGGTCGATGGTTATAATGGCAGAATTGCATGAATTGATGTTCACATTGTTTGCCGACTCGTCGCATTTTCCGTCTCTCTGTTCTACAGCCATTGACGTCTGCTTGCAAACCGCAAAAAGAAAAAGATTTGCAGCGCCTGTCGTTGGAGAAACCGAAGCATTTTTTCGAAAGCGAAGTTGTTCGAAAAAAAAACAACCGAATTTTAGCATAGCCTTGAACTAACCATGTCAAGGAGATTTTTTTTCTAATTGCGGGAATTATTAACCGATCTATAATGTGATGTACTGTTAGGCCTAAACAAAAAATCGGAATTGATAGGAAATGCCAAAATCACTACACTACTGTGTCCGAAAAATCAATTCATCGGCTTCGTAATACTCAGAACATATTCCTTGGTAACCATTTTGCCCGGCGGAAGGAATTCATCCACTCCTAGTTCACAACTCTAGACTTTAGGCGCTGTTTTCTCGGTCTTGGCCCGATATTTTCTCGAGACAGGTCTGCTCTCCCGTAATAATGCGTTTCATGATCGATGCATAGTTTTTTTGCTCGCCAAAGTCATGCATTATAAAAATCGGAAAAAGCTCTTTCTATACGCTCTTCTAAAAGCCCTTTTTAACAACGTCTGTAAGGCGATATTTAAGACAGATGTCTGTCAAAATGGTACCAATTTAACAAAAAAAGAACTGATTGAAAACAAATAAAGATTCTTGGGATTATAAACAATTTCGCCTTATTTTTCGGAGAAAGCTTCATATTGACCTTTAGACACATACTAGGCGTTTTATAAAGATCGTGCAAGAAGAAAATCTATCTGAATTCTTTAAGAACTACTGAAGCAGACGAAAAGAAAAATCGTTATAATAAAAATTTTTAAATTTATTTTTTAAAATTATTTACGTGCTATATGAAAAGCAGTGGTTCTGACAAATTTATGTCGCAGTATATAAACCCATTGAATTTGAAATAAAGCCTGGTTTAATAGAACGCCTAAACTTTTGAAAAGCAATAAAAACACATACGTATAAACACAAACCTTAATACACTTATAAAAGTTTCGTATGATTTTATAATGAAATGTCTCCTTAAATTACAAACGAATTGACACACACAAACACACACACACACACACAGATGCATACTCACACACATATAGACGCAAACACAATCATGCGTTGCGAGCTTTTAGTTGAATTTTTGAACGATTTATAGGTTTTGATATGACGTCTGACTAAATTAATAGTTGATATGGTTACCATTAGGCCTATACCTATAGTTTATATGATCGCCTATGTAAATGCATGCGCGTATTTATATGGTATATGCTTAAGTTAACTATTTGCTATTTACACTTTACATATGACGCAATCGCTCGCTCTCTGCGCTAACTACCACTTTAATATTAGGTAATAATAAGCAATAATGACGCATAGACGCACTAACGCCTATATGTGCATGTATATTACTATATATATATATGAAAATAATAAATAAATATTTACATTTATATGCGTGTGACTGGATGTAATGTTGGATTATATTCAGTTGTTGTTTGCTTTGCGTTTTTGGCTTTCACTACATGTTGCTATCATTATGAAAACCTATTAAAACATGCACTTGTCTAAAAGTAATCTACACACTCATACATCCACACGCACATATGAAAAGAAATATACGTTTAAAATATAAATATGCCATAAAATATTAATTTACTTAACGCTTAATTACACCTGACAAGGTGATAAGTATTTTAAAAAATTATATAAAAAAGACACACACACACACACACACACACACGCCAAGTATCTAAAATATATATAAAAATTAGTATGATTTTGGCTCCAATTCCTTATTGCATTCAAGTCACTTTTATGTTTAATTAAAAATTTGAAAAATCGTTTACGGTCTTGGTAGACTTTGAATTCAAGTGGGCTGTACTTACCGGATCCATTGCTGCCAAACCAAAGGGCTACCAAATCCTCACTCGGTGACGTATGATAATGATTACTGTACAAGTAGGGATTTGGATAATCTAACAACATACGACGGGAGGACGGAGAGTCAGCTGAAATTTGAGAAAAAAATGGCAAAAATAGTCACTGGAAGTCCTTTGTGGTCATGTAGCTTTAGGAGGGTTTAAGTGAGGAAGAGAAAAAAAGATCTTACCTTGATGTTGTGCTGCATATTCGGATGCCTTTTGTAAATTTAACGAGGGCGAGGCTGAGGTTTTGGCAAACTAACCTGTGCTTGTGAGGTGCTCGGGTGCGACTCACTGCTGTTTATCGAAGAGGCGGTAGTTATACTTGTATTTGAAGTTATGGGTATCTGTTGATGGCCTGTTTGTGGATTCAACGACGAGGAATCCAATAACAGCTGTTGCACTTGTAATATATCGACATATTCATCTAGCTCGGCGGAAGGTGTAGCCGTAGCCCTGCTCGAAGTTTGTCCCGCGTAGCTAGCACTAGCGTTATCCACCGCTTGTGGCGCTATGTGCGTTGGCGTTGCATGGGGGTAATGATGTAAATAAGTTGACGATGCCGCTGTTGAGTTTGGAGAATAAAATCCAAATTGAGGTCCTGATTGAACTGAAATTGTTGGTGGTGGGGGTGCGGGAGGTGGGGCGGTAAATTGTAAAGGATTACGCCCCAAACTCAGCAAAGGTGTTGAAGGTGTATTCAGACTATCTGTTGCCGTACATGAAGAGGCGGTTGACAAGTTTAAAGTATTGGATGATGTAAAACCATTTGTTGTTGTCGTTGTTGTTGTTGTTGTCAGTACAGTTATTTCGTTAAGCGACGGCGGTGTCAGCACATTTGCGGTATCATTTCCACTAAGATGTTGATGACTGTGATGATGATGTTCACTTTCGCGACGCATAGCTAACAACATTTTTACGTTCGCAAATTAAATACACGTTCAATAACAATAACAACAACAACAACGATGATAATTTTATAATAACAATTAAAATTATAATTAAATTATTGTAAAATGGTATTAACTTCATAGATAAAGAACAAAATCAAATGAACACAAAACAAATTGCAAAACAAAAGACAAACGAAAAAGAAGAAGAAGAAGACAATCACATTTGATGCGAAGTGCCACTCATATTTCTGAAACCACTCCTGCAAGACTTACGTAAACAACTCTAATTCATTTTAATGTTTAACTAGATTCACAAATTTTCACGATTTCGGTTTTTTCACTTTTCCTAACAATCAGTCTTCGAACAAATAATACGACGAAGTGACGTGCACGCGATCTGCAAAAAAAAGCAAACAAAAGTAATTCATAAAAAGTTTGCATACAAGATTTATATATAAATGTTTTAAAAAAGTTTTTTGTAATTAAGTTAATTAGTAACGAAAAGGTCTGCCAAGAATGAATCTCTCTAATTGAGACCACAAACAATTCTCTTAAAACAGCAAACTCTACATTCATCGGACAAGCGACAAATTCTTTGATAAGTTCTTGAAAATTTAGTTCCGCTTAGTGCAACTTAGTCTTGTAAGCAATAAATTCATTAGATTGTACTCTCCAGCATACGATGCGCTCCTCACAAGGCCACTTCTTTGTTCTTGGGAATGCAGCCTAGCACTTACAAGATCTTTAAGGAATTCTTAAAAGAAAAAAATCAAATCTTCCTCTACAAATGTTGTATACCATCTAGTCTCTATTTTAGTTGATTTTACTTGAACTTGTATGTCTCCAAGACTTCTCTATCCAATATCCTTTTCCCATCCTTTTTCTGTGTAGCAGTACTATTATGAACTCATGTAGTCTTCTGGTTTTGTATTTATCTCTTAGTTCAAATTTGTATTAATTGGTCATTCACTCTCATAATAGTCAGGTTCGGTACTTGCGGCCAGACTTTTCTGTTTTTTCCTTATCAGGCTTTGCCCATAATCAAAATCCCCATAAACAAAAACCCTAGTCGGATTGAAATTTTGGAGCTTAAAGGCTCTAAAACTTCTTTTGGTTGAGAGACAAAGCGTCAAGCGTCATAGTGAATAACAAATTGTGACGAAATGCAAATTTTGGCGCGGTTTTTTGTCTGCAAAATGTCTTCGGGTTAATTCAAATTTCTGATCTGATTTTCTAAAATAAATTTTGAGTGACCTTAGCATCTACGGAATATTGTAAAGGCGCCAATAAGAAGCTAACCAATGCATGTTAAAATGCGTTGCGATTTTTTGGCATTAAATTTTTTTTATATTTTTTCTTCTCATTACCGAAGGCTGGGGAGGAAGCGCATTAATTTTGTTAAAACGCTTGCAACACCAAAAAGCAATCTTCAGAGACTCCATCAAGTATATACACTTTTGATCACCATCAATATCTGAATCGATTTTGTTTCAGGCCCCTTCCCTCTCCTATCTATCCGCCTGCCTGTCTGTGTGACGTCCGTCGTAACAAGGGTCCTAGCCGCAAAACTAGAGCGGTCGACATATCCATAGTGGGCAGAATCGGACGAAGGATACGCCTATAGTATCAAGTAAACTGAATACACCTCTGTTTTCCAAAGGGAGCAAAATTACTCCTTTTGAGCAGTAACTACTCACAGTTATTCTACAAGCGATGCGATAGCAGCTGTACAAAAATGAAAAAAAAAAACGGGCACGCCTACCCAATATTACAGTGTATCGAAATTTTAATTGTTTGTAAAAACCACATGAAGTCTGTACGTTCCTGGCCAGAGTCACACCCGGAATGCGCCTAGGCGCCTGCGTGTATTATTCTGTTCCACTGTCCCTCTGCCCAATGTTGTGGTATCTCGGGTAAATATTTCCAGTTAGTACAAATTTTCAAAAGAAATTGAAAAGGACCCAGAAGACGTGCCTGCAAAGCGACGAAAAAGGGAAATACGTCTACATTTCGGGTTTTTGCCTCTTACTCATAGACTACAACAGATACACGATATACATTTTCAGTTTCATTCTGCAAAGACGGAAAAAATCAGTGACTCTCGCTTAATACTATAGAGTGTGGAAACATAGCGTTTTCCCCATTTTTGGACTCTTTCAGGATAATAGTGATTCACAGTGAATCAAAGATTCGGTCACAGCCGAATATAATTTTCTTATTTGCTTCTTTTTTAAGTTGCTTTGATGTAAGTTTGACGAGCTTTTCGTTTTCCTCTTACCTGTAAAACTATTTCAAAACCAATCAATTCGTTAAGAATTATTTCACTAAACGATTTTTTTGTAATTTTTTTTATTATTAAGTTATTATTTACATCTTTGCTTTCTTTTTAACAAACACACACAAAATATTTGTGAACAAATTTTATTATTTATCTTTTCATTTAATTTTATGGGAAAACACTTTCGTCCACATTCAATGCGTTGAACAACACATCAAAATTTCTACAAGTTTTTTTTCTTCTAATTTTTGAAAATATTTTGAAGGTGCAAAAGACTCTCAATTGTAAACACTCACACATCTACGCGTACGAGCACGCACACACACAGGCACGCACGCACGCACGCTGCTGGTGAAGGAAAGATTTCGTTTAAAAAATACATTTTATTTTCGGTTATTTTTTTGATAATGTTTTTGGGACCGACGGCTTTGAATATTTATGATATTTCAGGCGATAAAAGTAAATTAATTTCTTTCTTGTTTTATTTTTCAAAATCATGTGCGAATAATAAAAACCAACGGTGTATGAAATTCTTTGCTTCTCTAAATTCTTAATTATATTTTTTTCAACACACATACGCGAATATACACAAGCATCTATCTACACATGCTATTTTATATAATTTTTATTATTTAAATTTCCTGCAACTTTTTTTCACGTTCTTATAAATATATATGTATACTTTTTTGCTGTTCTAATAATTTCGACACTATTTTGAAAATCGTTTTGACGAAAATTTGTTTATTTTATGATTGTTTTTTTAGTCGATTACTGCTGTTGTGTATTGTAAAATAATAACTAAGATAACGGCGACAACGACGACGATGACAGCGAGATGAGACGAGACGAGCCGTTGAGCCGCCAAGTCGCTACTAGCTGTTGCTGCTGGCCATGTAGCCGGTGAAAAATGAAAATATGAAAAACGGAAAATATTGAAAAGAAATTTGCGTTTTTATTTGTGTCCGTCCGTCCGTTTCGCGAATGAATATGTGCGATTGCGAGCGAAATGTGCTCTTATTGCTGTTGCTTTTATTAATATGTTTTTTGTCTATATGAGTTGCGGCAATAAACACATTGTCGACGGCTACACAACAACAACTATGACAAGACACGACCATTACAATTACAATAAATGAATTGTTTAATAAAAAATCAAAAAGAAATGAAAGCGTATAAGAAGAATTGTATGATAACCACTACATAAATACAAATGCAATGAAAAGATACCGAGCAATCGACGACAAGAAAGACAGCAAATCATTTTGTGTGAAAACGATGACGATATGATGATGTTATTAATGATAAACTTCTTTGAGTGCAACAACTGATTTTGGTGGAAAAAAGCGCTTCATACTCTCAATGTCCGGCGAACATTGCAAACGCGTAAAAATACACAGATTGTAAGGTAATTATCTACGTGGGAGATTACGTATAGCTTCTAGCGTTGACTTTACTGCTCAGCGCACAATAGCTAACCTCTTTCCATCTGTGTTTAGTATTGTCGTTCTCTCTCTCTCTTGCATTTTTTTTCTAGTAATTATTCGCCAACATGCAGCGGTTTATATGTTTGCTCAATAAAAGCAGAGCAAAGCAAAAAAAAAAAAACAAAGAGAAAAGTCAGTCTAAAGTGTTTTCATAGTATTGGTAAGCATTCTCAAGAGAAAGTTGAAGACTTTATGATCACATGTGCTGGTAGATAAATCATTATCTAAGCAAGAAATTAAAAATATTTTGTTGTACAATTTTGCATATATATATTACTTGCCTAAAACGGAATGTCAATGACGAGTCCATAAGAACAGTAAGAACAGTAAATGAAAATAATGACTGCGCTATCTAAATACGTTTAAGTATCTTTGCTTATCACAAAGATGGCGTTTTTAAAAGGCTTATGCGCTTTTCACTTTCAAAACCTTTTACCATTAGTTATATTCGCTCTTGAAGGTTTGCGAAAAATAGTAAAAGCTCTTAGAAAGAAATGTAGTGTAATTTGAAGGGAACACCTCAAGGCTCACCTCAAAGTAATTTTCTTAAATGTTGTTAGTAAGTCGTATAAAGTCATTACACAACTGTTCTCGGTACGTATGTGTGCTCTTTAAAGCAAATGCAAATTAAATCACTAATACTATTTTCTGGCTATTTCTACATCATTTGCAGGAGGCATAAGGTCATCTCCGCTACAGATACCTTTCAAATTGCTTAAGGAGTCGTGGCTTTGAGAGATATCCAGTCTCTAACAAACTAGAGAGTAATTCAGATACGAAGTAAAGCCTGCTCCTGTTTTCTAAAGTTTACTAAAGCGAACTTACATACAGTGCCTATATATAACAGACAAATTCAGCACATTTTCTTTCTACTGTTTCATTAGTTTCATGATTCGTTCAACAATGTATCGCCTTTCGCCTGCCTGCATATAACTGAGACATATGCTATAATATAAATAACAAAAGTGACAACATAGCATTTATTTACCCCGAATTTAATTTATTGCAAACAAATTATGGTTATTATAGAATAGGCATTTTAAATTGACATACAAACATACAAACCAATGCATTTAATTTTGTATATATGCGCAGAAATCTGGAATGAACTCATTATTTGTGTTTTGAACAAGTAAGTGCTCGTGTGCATTTACAACTGGGTAAGTGAATATTAATAGATATGGATTAGTGCTAATGACCGTCTCGGTAACAATGGTTTGGGCTCCTCGACGGCCTCTTTCTGTCTTTTTACTGTTTCCTTATATACTGCGCAGCAACAAGTAAAACCGCCATTAAATACCGTACACCACTTCATTTAATATAGTTATTCATATAAAGACTTTTCAAAGTCAGGCTTCATATGTGGAGTGACCAAAAAGTGGTCCGATCTGAACCATTTTCAACAGCGTTCGTCCTTCATGAAAAAACTGTCGTTGTACCAAATTTCATAGAAATATCTTCATAATTTACCCCCTCAACACAAGAATAAAAAACGGACATAAGAACGGATATGAGCGGAAGTGACTCTACACCAATCAGCACAATAAAAGATACTTACTTACTAGACTTAATACTGTATCATTATAATTCCAAAGCAAAAAATAAAACGTTACAATTCATACAACGCTTATGAGGTGTACATCAAAAAAAATATATAAATATATATAAAAACCTGCGATTAAACCTAAATGTCCCAAAAAGGCGCGCTATGCAGATTGTATGTTAAGACTTAAAAAGCAACTGTAGCGACTTAGGGCTTACTTCTTCATAAGGCTTTAGGCCGGATGACCGACATCCTTGCTTGAAAGCCTGTTCGACTGTTCGACCCTCATGCCACGAACAAATCTTTCCACTACAAGCCTCCAAAACATATAGCGATTAGTAGAGTTTCATATGATAGTTTTATTAATCCTGTTACAGACTAAATGTCTCCCTTTATTAGCTATTTTCTCTTTTATGTTTTCATTAATCCCTTTGCACAAATCGCTTTTATTCCATGATGATGCTTAGCGAAGGTGAGGAAAATATAGTAAATTTTGTCATTTAACATCGGTTTTTGTAACTTTCTTTACACTTTGGAGAATTAGTCTTCAACGCGAATGGATGGCCTTCATGTGTAGGCATATTTGATCAAATATGTGATTTTCGTAACAATATGTTTTCAACAGCAATTTTGGATTTTGAAATTTTAGTTGACCTTGATCGCTTGCTTTCAAGTAATGTATCAATGAAATCAAGTAAATTTGGCTTTGCTACCTTGGTAGAGGTATCGTTTTTTTCTTTGGTTGACAGGTCCAACTGTAGTATGGAAAAACAGAATTTACTCTTTTCACATCAACTACGACCTGTATTCTTGTTTTGCCCAGTAACACTTTCTTTTGAGAAATATATTTAACGAACCCTTTTCTTCTCTTAGGATTTTCCTAAAGTAATCTGCTACGAAGGGCCTAAACCCACTTTTCACTTTGTCGCGTCAGTTAGTGTTCATCTCCCCTTTTGGCGTAAACACCAGTTACAGGTCATATTAATTTCAAATACGAGCGAATTTATTCCTTTTCTACGAGAGGAGGAACCACGATACAGTTAATCAATCAATACGACGATAGCCTTAAACATTTGTTCTGCACTTCAACATTTGACCGTAAAATAAAAATTTGACATTTATGTGGCTTGAAACAATTTTGTTTATTTTTCAATATTAACCCTAAAATTTCCATCCTGCAACAGGAGAGGATGATAATAGAATAAAATGAATTCAAAGTAATTTTTGTGTGCATGTATGTTTGCTTGCATGTACGATACGTTAGAAAAGGTCAAAAGGCATGTAAATGTTAAAATAACAATTCGCTACGCTGCCGTAAGTTCTCCCTATTCCACTTTTAATGCCGAGACTCCCATTATCTTATATGAGAGCGTGTGTTTATACGAAAGTTGTTCTGGCGTTTTTGCAACTTGTTGAATGTTTTGCTTTAACACTTTTACATAAATACACATTTATGTTTATGCTGCTGAAGTTCAAAAGTTATACTCTGTAGCAAATGTCAAGACACCTACGCACGCATAAGCGGCACACGAGATGCTAAAAATTTAATGATAATTTTATAATGATGGAAAAAGTTTTGCTTGTTTTCCAGTTTCTTAGGAAAAGTTTGTTGAAACCGAATGAACTCATACAAAATAATACAAGGCTGTGCGCGCGCGTGTGTGTGTGCGATGGTGTTCGGGGTTGAGATGGTGTAATGCCGGCTGTGTCTTACAGGTCTCCATGGAGCATAATACATAATCATTCTAGGAATAAAAGAAAACAAAATACACACTTACACACACTATTGTCTGTCTGCTCCTATGTCTTCAGAATTTCGATATAAAAATTTGTTGAAGTATAAAAAGGCCTTTAGTCTTCTACACATATTTATCTGCTAATAAAACATACAAAATGTTTAGGCGTTTGAGATTATACATATATACATATATAATTCATTCTTTAAAGTTTATGAATGAATTTGCAAAGTAAAGGAAAAATAGAAAAAATGCAACTTTTATTCAATGAAAAGCTTCACTCATTGAAGTCAAGCAGAGGTGGAGTATATTTCTTGTAAAGTAAATAAAAACAACAAAAAAACAGCTAAGCTTTCACTCGTTTGCAAAATGAGTGTAATGCTTGAAAAGCTTTAAAGTTTTCTTGTTTCTTTCAATATATGACGTCATTTTTTTTAATTAATCGCTACCTTAAGAAACAACACATGAGTGAACGCTTGGTATAAATACTAAAACTTTTCCCTCATTATCTTGTTTCGCGGCATTTCATTTACGCCACAGATTCTGAGATCGATGAAGTTGTTAAAAAAGGATATTTATTTTCTACACTACAACTGCAACGGACTTACTTAGACGACGCATTGTTCTTTGTCATTTAAGGACCATTCATTTACTTGAATTAAGGGTGAAACAAACGTTTCCAACGCTGGTCCTCACTATGCGGTTCGACAATAATTTTAACAAAAGCTTTTTACACATTTTTGGTTATTGGTGTTGTATCAATGACTTTGGCAACATTTCTGGTGATTGCAAACAGCTACATACCCACGTAACCCCTCCAAATCGTGTGTCTTCTAATTCATATGCTCTCGACGGCAAAGTAGTATTGTCCCGAACTTCTGACAAAAAACTTACATCAATCGCAGTAGGGACACAAATCGCATTTAAGTTCGAATCAGAGAGGTTTTCGAATAAGAATTTCTTTGCAGCATATATTAACATCGTTCTCGAAGAAATAAAACACATTTTGTCTATCCGGCCTTTCTCGCTTTTAGCTAGAGATGAGACTTGAATTGAATGAATTGCGACAACCGTGGGGTGGATCATCTCTTGTTCAGTTGTGAAGCAGTTAAAGTAATTAACAAGCATCCAGTAAAATTTGATATGAAAAAAGCATTTCGCAATGCAAACAATGAGAAATCATTAATTCAAGTCCGTTGGTTAATTGGGAACAAAACAACGAAGAAACATCTTGGTTTAGAAAAGAAAAGAAAAAGTTTCTCTTAAGACAAGGCATTGGCTGATAAAGTTGTTGTTCTTGTAATGGGAAAATGAAATGAGTAGCATTGCAGAGATCGTATTATATAATGTTTCGAGAAACCTACGGCCTGGAATGTATTGTTCGGAAGAGGACTGAAAAAGACCTAAGGGATGTTTAAAGTCCGTTAAAGAGTTATGTGTTGTGACAAGTGACGGCACGTTCATCAAATTCTTATACATTTTGTCCTGTCCGACCCTCGTTTCTTTAAAACTTAAAAACTATTTTCCTGCTCCACCTGCATTGACTATTTGGGGTTTTGAAGGAAAATCTCTTCAAAATATGGGAAATGAGTTGAACATTCGCTTGAAAAAGCCGCTGAAGCATATACTAAAGAACTGTTATATTTTTGTTACATTCCCGGGCAAAGCTTTCTCTTTCTGTTTTGTGGTGTTTGTAAAACACGTTCTATGTTGTACGAACTAACTTTCATATTCAGTTGACAAACAACAAGTAAAACACAAAATAGTTATCAAAGGGCAGTAAATATATGAACTACAAGACTTCCTTCCGCAAGTCTTCAGCAATTTTCAATTGATTGATCAATTGATTGAACAATTAATTGGCTGCGGAGTTTTGGAATAGCGAGCTTTTCAATCTTCCGAATTGTACCACAAATTCTTCCGAAATCTTGTGAAAACGCTTTCATTTTCATTTCGTTTTTCATTGTCTCTCTCACTTATCCATAATATGAAGAGTTTTTTCCCCCCTAAGTGCATAAAGAGGTGAAGACTTTATTTGTGCTCTGCCGTGTTTACATTCCCAATAGTGTCAGCAAGCGAACTGGCCACAGGTTGCCAACGTATGGGATCGTATATTGATACTGAAAATACAGGGGAAGATTGAGGAAACTCTGTTAATTCAATTAAGAGGTGAAAAGCCAAGCGCGTCGAAAAGCAATTAAGGGGTCAAGTAGGCAAAGGATCTGGACAAGCTACGCAATGGCCGTGTGTTCAAATCTCAAATGCGATAGAGGTTTCAATAAAGCCGATAGCCTTAGGGGTTAGTGCTTTAAGACTTTAGGCTTAGAATTTATTTCTCTGACGAAACCAATAACAATAGTAACAATACTGAGATGAAAAACCCTCAAGCACCGCACACCGAGACCTCGAAACGGAATATTAATTGAAGAAATTTACTAAATAAAGCGAGCATGCAGCAAGCGGCTAATTGACAAAATTAAATTTTTGAATGAAATAACAGAGGAAGGGCAGATGGTAAAGATTAAAGTAACAAAGACGTCATCAGTAAGGTTCTGAAGGGAGTGTGACGAAAATCATTAAATTGTCGACGTTGCTAATAGGGTTGTTATGAATTGCTTGGCAACAAAAATTTTAATTAATTGATTATTCGTCTACAAATAGGAATCTGCCAATCAATTATTCGCTTCTCAACGTTGCCTTTGATTGCTGGGCACATATATGTGAATACACATGTGCGCAGATTGAGAAAGCAGTGTCAAGTGCACTTTGTTAATTGGCGTTAATCAAAAAAAGTACGACTGCTTACGTCATTTTTCACTTTTTACCTTTCTGCTTAACAGTTATATACCTTAGTGTAGACGAGTTGACCTCAAAACCCTCTTCAGCCAGTAGTACCCATATAATATAGAAGTGCCAAAAGCAGGTGTGTGATGTAACACATGTTGCATCCCGTCTTTTCCTAGTAGCAACTGAATTACAGGCAACATTACTACCATGATCTAAACTGATAGTTCCTTTATGGATTGGTAGTAAAGGTTCGATCGGAAGATAATGAAACACCTTTTAAAAGACCATTCAATGAAAAATATCTTACTGTAGCCACAAAATAGGGTGAAAATGTTGGCTCTCTGTTGCACAGGCAGTCGACGAAATCGTAGTAACCTTATATCTAGAAAGTCGGAAGGCACAAATAAGTTGAACCACATCTTCCGTTTAAAAGAAGAGATTGAAAGAGCTCTTAATGTATAAATTTAGTTATCCGTTGATAGATTCTATCCACAGGATAGTTTCGAGAGGAAAGAAAATCTAGATTAGATTTACTTACATATAAGTGTTGCCTATGTAGTACTTACCCATTTTCTTAGTCTGGCGAATACATTAAGTACATGATGTCAGCACTTGGTAAATATTGTAGCAACGACAACAACGTCCGCGATATCCTCGATCTTTTTATGCAGGAAAGGAACGTTCACTTAGATACGCCAGGAAACGTTAAAACAAAGTTATCAGGAGTGTTTGTTTGTATGACCACTCGAAGTGGTTGCACAGGAATAATCAACTAAAGTTGAACATAATTAATTATCGAAGAACGCGCACAAAGTTACATTACTGTGTATTTTAGTGGTTGAACTTAATTCACACAAAAAAAAAAAAAAAAAACCAAAAGCGAAACGTGAAAATCAACAAACGATCGTAAACAGATAAACATACAGGGAAAAGTACACATATTCTCATACATAGAAGAAGACATGTAGAGTTATTGTTCTAAGTTAATAAAGATGATGATGATGATGACGATGCTGCGAATGTAAGCATTTGTTGTTGTTACCATTGGATTTGGTGGTTTTTATTGGTACCAGATGACGCTCATACACTCACTCACAGAAGTTAAGTACAATTACGCGTTTTATGTTACGACTTTTGAACATGAGTTAAACTGATGACAGAGAGTGTGTGGTGTTTCACTTTTTCAGGGAAGAGCCAATAAAACCACAAGCACGCGCTTACTACACTTATTTACTTACTTACTTACTTACTTACACCGAACAAACTCTGGTAGTAGTTATTATTGTTGCAATTGTTGTTGTTATTCACATATATCTATGTAGCAGTTCAGAGAGGGGATAGCTGAAGCCGTAGCTAGGTAGAGATGTACGTGGACGATAATGCAGTAGCAATTGCCTGTTAACACTGGGTGTTGCTGCTGCTGTCAGGACAAGTTCAAATATTGTCTGTTTGCTGGCTACCAAAGAGATAATAATCACGCGTTACATTAAATCCGACGGTATTATAATTTTTGAAACAAAAAACTTATTTTCTTTTTTAATAGAACCAAGATTTCAGAATTTTGATTGGGAACACGCTAAGCCATTTGTTTTCAACACCGTACGAAAAACCAATGTCTATATGGTCGCGATGACATTTGTGATTCCAATCGTCGATATATTTGGAAATTTATGTTTATTTAGAAAATTTGCATATGAATCATTTCAAGCACGCATTTCACTTTTATCTCAATTCTTACAATTCCTTGCGACCGAAGCTTTTCGTTTCGATGCATCTGCGTATTAATAAATTTAACGATTTTTCCGGTAATAAAAGTGTTTTGATTTTTTTCTTATATATTCTTTTTTTTTTTTTTTTTGTGTGTATTTTTCTTTTAACGCGTTACTTTAACTTTTCTTCCTGTACGTGCAAAGTATCACGAGTTACTCAATCAGCGCAAACCTTCAAATAAGCTGCGCTGCGTTTTGCTTCATTCAACAATTCAACGCTCAGAGGCAGGCAGTATTGTGTGCTGTTTACTATACTATGGATCAGCGCTACAGTTTAAGATTTTTCTAAACTGATCGTAGGCAGATCATCGCCTGTGTGTAGTTGTTGTTGTTTGTCATTTTTGGTCATATGCTTGTATAGTATTGCGTTGTGTGGATGGTGTGTAGGCAAATTGTGTCTACGGTTGATGGTGTTGATCTTAGCCCAAGTCAAGAGCGCGCGAGCGCGCGTCAATTTTCAGCTTGCATTGCACACCACAGCTTATACAGTGAAATCTAACAATAATGAACTTTCTTACTATCACCTCCTATTAAATGCACTTTCTTGTAACTTTTAATCCTTCGTATGAAATAAACTTTTGTTTTTATTCGCTGCGTTCGTAGGTGTTTACACCGTACATATCTACGCACATACATATATGAGAAAATCTATTTATACATTTTTACTCCACTTTCCTACTCGAAGAGTTTTCGTTTGTTTTGCTTTCGCGTTATAAATTCGTCATCTTTTTACAAAATCCTCTCCTTCTCCCTTAGATCGGTATCCCTGGCAGAGGTTTTGCAGCAAGTCATCGCGATGATTTAGTTTGCGTTACGTCTACATTAACGTTGTCTAGGGGCGTTAGCAATGTCTGTGTACGTCTGTCTTTATCAGCCCCCGTATCGCCATGTCTTCGTTATTGTTTTCTTTTTTTTTGTCTGATTATCAATATTTTTATTGGATGTTGACTCGTGCCGTACGTCCCGCTCACTTTTTGGGGTTGCGTAGGTTGAGTGTTGCACATTTTTCTACTCGTTGCCATCATTGTTGTCTTACTACATTTTTCTACTTCTTTTAATTCTTCGCTTCTTTCATTTCTTCACTTCGAACTCAGTGTTTTCCTCCTTTCGTGCTCGTGCATAGAGATTTATTTCTCCTCTTTCTTCCCACTTAGTCATGCTCGCTTAAAATTTAACCAGTTTATGTCACGCATTTTCTTTCCAACTCTTGTCACTGTTGTTGTTTTCTCTTGTTTGTTGACGTATTAGGATTCTAATGTTTGTCTTTTTCTACTTCACTATGATTTCAATGAAAGTCATTTCAATAAAAATGGTGCTTTTTGCACACTGATAATGTTATCCGTTCGGGTGATGAGTACGGAAGGAGTTATTTCTTCTTCCTTTCTTATTCAGAAAGATGGGAGAGCAGAGCATTTTATGCGTACTTGTATTCACATTGGAGTATAACCCGTGCTTGTGTACTCTTATTGGCTCTTATTACTACATATATATATATACATATATACATATAACTCTTTGAAAAGTAGCGAAAAAGACCTTCTTTCCACTTTTTTATTTGATCAGACCTCGATAGTATCTACCGATCTCCAAGTCTTTAGAAAGGGTTTAATACAGCGCAGAAATGCTCCATTGATTTCACACACCAGCGTTTACTCAATACTCAGATCATTAAATGGATAGTTCCAACTTATCAACCCACAATTTTCGTTTCATATTGAGTCTAAGACCAAGAAGAAGTGAAGAAAAGCTAAATGAATGAAAGAAAAAGTTTGTTTTTGACCATCTAAGTAAAAAGCTATCTACGCTTCTGTTCGCCTCTGCAATTTCGTGTAAAAGACTACGTTCCATATGAAGCATTTTTCTATTTGCATAGATTTCGCTTTTCTTCGATTGTTTGCAACGAATAATTTCAGTATTCTTTTCTAATCTGTCACAAAACAACAACGTCTTTGTAGTAGTAGGTATTTGTATTTTATGTAATTTCGCAGAAACTAAAACTTTTTGAAGGTTTAGATCGATATGTTTTGTATGACGAAATCATGAGCTTTTTGCTTAAATTCCTTTGAAGTTAAGAAGGAAGTTAGTGTAAAGGCTAGGCTGTTGAAATGCAAGCTGTAAAGGATTCATGGGTTCTGGTTTAAACTTTTCAACTTGGAATAATTTCTATATATGAAACAAGGGAGGTGAAGCAAACTTCGTTTTTTTTAATAGGTATGGTTTAGACTCGACTAACTTTGGTAACACGGACGCTATCCAGCCAAAAGCAGGGCAAGTGACATTCCATAGATAGTTGAAAAAAGTAAGAAAATGAAATTTGCTTGTGACCTAGTCTTTAGATGTATATACATACGGTAAGGGAGACATGCCCGGATTGATTCAGAATTTGATACTGATCAACAATGTATATAAGATGAAGACACTCCCACTCTTTGGCGGCAGATATAAAAACATTGTATATTCATCAACTGAATCGAGATTAATTGAGTTTCGAAAATGTGAGCAGAAATTTTCTAAAAAAAGTCACTTAAAAAAAGACGATAATGCTTCGTAGACCGGCGCAAAAGCCCTAGCGTTCACGGTAAAAATAGTTTATCAAAACCAACAGCATGCGAGTAGTTTCGCACATTTGGCTGCTAAAGACGCGCCGCGCTCTTATCGACAATTCATTGAGAAAGTTAAACGATTTTTGTAAGGTTTGTATGAGACTGGACATGAAAAGAAGTAAATTAATAGTTGAAAAATTTAGTGAACCAAATTCCCCATCTGCGAATCGCTGCTGAAATGAAGCGAAATCTAACTTTTTCGCAAAATTGTCGCAAAAGTTTCACAAGTGAAGCCAAAGGCCGGATTAACGCTCCTTACGAGCACCGGAAGGGTATCATCCACGAAGAGCTCCTCCAATCGGGCCATGCGATAGATTTCGCTTCCTAATGTCAACCCCCAAAGCCATTACCTCGCCCCATTGAAGTAAAACGTGCATACTGGATTTACTAACAAGCATTCTTTTCTCAGCATGAAATAATTAGCGGTGAAAACTGGGCACTTTCCCGCATCCATCGTATAGCCTAGCGTTCACTTTCCTATTGCACAACCCTCTGAATTACGCAAAGTTGAAGTCAAAGGAGGCTTTTAAAATTCATTTCGTCGAAAAGTTCCCAAAGCACCGCAGTCACCGCATAATGGTTTACCAAAGGAATAGCAAAAGCTTATCTATCAAAATGGCACGCCTATGATTTTATAGGGAGGAAGCAGTCATGCATTTCATGAATACATTGCCAAGTTGCAGGTCGCGAATGAAATTCTTAGTAATGAGGAGAACCCCTAGCTAACCCTACGTTTTGTGAAATCGCGGCTCATTTACGTTATTTGCCTTAAATAGCAATGCTGTGTGTGTAGGTAGTTGACCGATTTACCTATGAGCTAATCCATCACGGGTTGTATTCATAAATTCCGTCATGTAAGTGCTTTCTCGCACGGTATTCAAATGTATGTTTTCTCGGATCTATGCCGATTATATCAAGTTCTTCATCACGTCCAGCATTGGAAAATGCATTTGTTTTTTTTTTTTCTTTCAAAGTGACATTAACTTTAAAAACGTTACGAATTAATTCTGCAAATGACTCGTTGTGATCTGAATTCGCTTTCCTTTATACAAATTTAAGTTAACTAACTATCGACAAATTTACCATGCTTACCATATATAGTTGGAGATTTGTAGAGAGAAGCAAACGAAAAAAAGAAAATAAATAAATAAAACTTTTAAAACAAAATAAAATCTAACGACGATGAGATGGTCTCTCCTTCAGTTAGTAATCAAAGGTAACGTGGGTGTTATATACGCCATAAAAAAAAAAAATAAATAAAAAAAAAAAATAAATAAATAAATAAAAATAAAAAATAAAAATGCAAAAAGAGTTTTTAAGTCAGAAACAATCACACAACGACAACAATACAGGTTTAAGTACAATTTTCTAACGCGTACAGGCATACATGAACGCTTTGATATGATCCACCCACACATATGTGCAGTAAAAACTGATTTTCTGTTTTTTTATTTTCTTACATTTGTGGCTTGTGTACGCGGAAAGTATGTAAATTTATACAATTGTGATATTCTGCATATTCTGCTCGAGAGACTTGAGAAGAGTGTGCGGATCACCGTATAGTATGAAAGAATAGAATGAAAACATTTTGGCGATTTGTTCTCTTGTGAATGCATTTTTAATTCGTTTTGAACGCACAGCTGCACAATTTTTGAAATTCAATTTGCAGTTAATCTCTTTGGTACGGTAAAGCGGCAGTCACAGCAACAGCAACAGTAACGACGCAATGGCAGTCGCAATCGCATAAGCACAATAACAACAATGATAATAATAATAATAACAATAATCATAATATTAAAGTTTTCCTTAAAGTGCGCGCGTATGTGAGCGAATTGAGTAAAAATACTATGAGAGGCAACGAGTAAATTTATCAATGAAACCACCCACACAATGACATGCTTAAACACAAAGGCACATAGCCGTGCATGTAGATGCCATATACCGTACCATATAACGTACCAGCCAGCCATCATCTTTACATGGCTTAGCTTTTCTTCTTCTTCGACTCCTTTAATGTGGGCGCTGCAATTACTTCTGTTTGCTGTTTATAAAAAGCAGAGAAAAAAACTCTATAACCAAAACAACATTTGGCAGACTGCCTGAATGAACCCAACAATCATACTCTTTAAGTAGCAAAATTGTTTGCGTTGTTATTGTTCATTCATTACCCATACGTTTATATTCACGCACACTTATTTATGATCATTACGAATGCGTATAAGTGTGCGTAAAGTTTTGTTGAAAACCTTGATTTTTACAACGTTTACAAGAGTATTTAACTCTACGATAATCCTATTAAATGATTTCATAATAGCGAAGTGTTTGTCTTATTATTTATAATGAAGCAAAATTATTAACTTCGAACTGATATACTCAAGTAACGTCTAAAGAGGGGTATGGCCGTCCGAGTCTCTTCAGTTTTTACGGTTTCTTATTGATTTCTCGAACCAATTTTCGGCTCTGCGAGATTTAATATTAGAAGATCGATGTAAGATAAAAAGAGCGTAATAGAGTAAAGCCCAACTATCGATGAGATGCTTTCTTGGCGAGTCCAAGCTTAATAGTCTTCCAATTTTCATTTATCATTAACTGAAATGGAACAGAAACGCCTTCTTCTGAATATGTTCATTTCCAATGCGTGGTAAGCAACCTTCACAAGGAAAAATAAAAAAGAATTGGACAATGCCAGTTATATCTATGAAATCTACAGTTGTGTCTTAGATACACTTTGTGCTCAAGCACTACTTCCATAATTGAAGCCGCCTGAAAGACTCTTCTTTCTACTGAGCTAAGAATACGTACATAAGCAAAATTTCATTTTTAATAGATTGAACTAATCAGTTATTATTTATATCAGCCATGGGCAATCTTCGGCCCGTGATGGCCCGCTGGTGAAAAAAGTCGCCCACCCCTTATTTATAGTAAAAATGACCACTGTAATGTTCGACGAACTAAAAGGAATATTTCCAGGGTATCCCCACTTTCTATTTCGAGGTCTTAAAGTTTTGCCATTCGCACAAAGTGCAACTTTGGTCTCGTAATACCTGTACTGTACTGTGTATTTAGAAGCCAAGAAGACAAGACAAATCGTCTTTATCTTTGAATGTTGAATCAAAGTACGAATAATCAATTGATCATTATTGTCTATCTCTTTCTTATAAAGTATCACAAGCGTATGTTTATGTTGACAAAATGTTAAGTGCGACAAAATGCTTTTGCTAGAAAAATATAAATGTTTACGCTAATAAAATAAAAATGTTAGTGTTGGTGAAATGAGAAGAATGCTTACGTTAGTGTTGTAATGAATGCTCAGAACACAAAAGTAATGCTTGAGGCTAAATAAAGGATTATGGTGGAGCGATAATACTACACAAGTTATTACAACATTTTTTGCATCTACATACCGTCTCTTTTCTGGAAAGAAATGTGAAATTCGGAAACGTAAGATGTTTACTTCAACCTTTCAATATTTAAAAAGTATAAATGAATGAAAATCAGCGAAAAAACTTATTGCACTTTCTTCCAGGTTGGTCTTCACATGGCATAAAAACTAAATGTTCTTGGAAGAAAAGTACGGAATTGTGCAAGGTAAGTAAGTTTCCTCCATCACGTTACCTCACAATACCTCCATATTAGTCTTCCGATTATCTTTTGTTCACTGCAATTAGTGTTATGTAGTGTTTTATATTGAGTAATTGCAACCATTCGTGGAAAGCTTCAGGCGGTATTTATAAAAAATCCATATAACCATTTCGATCAAAAATTTATCGGCGCCTTTAACACACATACAATGAAAGATCTGTTAGAACTGCTGAAAACTTCTCGTCCGTGCTTTCATATCATAGCTGCGTTTAAGAACAAGAGAAGATAGCCCTGGATTTGCAACTGTGAATACCAACCAGGAGCAAGCATCAATTTTCCACTTTCCTTTTTGATGAATGTTTTACCTCTGTGCATATGTCCACAAAAGATTTGCAGAAGGATAACAGGCGGCCTGGTTGTAATAGGATCCGTAATTAGTTTGGTTTGTACAATTGTTTGTAAGAAATTCCAAATATTGCAAAACGAATTCGCATATGACTTCTGCGGATGAAGTCGCGTTATGCACTAAGTTACGAGACTCGTTGCAAGCAGATGAAGCATACTATGTATACTACACAGAAGAAAATCAATAGAGACAGAGCTGATTTTGTAGCCGAAAACATTATAAGAAAACGTTACACGTTAGCCACTAGTTTAAGAGAGTATTACAGCATTAGGTGACACCTGCTATATATAACTGCATAGAAGAAAATTACAAGAGAAAGTATCGCACATAATACATTGCTTAGCGTAAATCTTAGGTGTACGGCTGCTTCCTTGTTTTATGCACCAAAATTTTTTATTTGAGAGTCTTCGGCAAAATTGATCGAAAATAAGTTTTCAGCAAACTCCCATGAAAACATACAAATTAAGATTGAATTAAAACTGCGTTATAAAAATGGTTATCGCTCCAAAATGCAAACAACTTTAATCGCCTGGTTAGTCGTCTTTTGTGTCTAGTTGGCAAGTTAAGTATTTTGTTGATCCGTTCACGCTATCCCTTATGGCTTTTATCAAGCTGTTGCATGCCATGATTGGCAATCACCCCTAATATGCAGCAGTAGAGGAAAGTGTCTGTAAACTCGTTCCCTTTCAAAATAATTAAATATTCATTAATTTTGACAGCAACAACAAGTATTTCAACACATTATTTATCGCTTCTAGGGTCACAAACTGGTTGTGGTTTTAATTTATATTTTATCGAAGCAAATGACAAGGGTAAATAACACCTTGGGGGCACATTTGACTTAACAGAGGCGTTGCCAAAATCAATGCCTTAGTTTGTGACGAAACAGTACGAACACACAAGTGAAAAGTTCGAGTCCTTTTTTTCTTACTTTTTTCTTTTTTGTTTTCGTGTTTATCTGTTGGCTATTTATAGTTTAGCCGTTTTTGTTGCTTAGCCCTCTTCGCGACATTATACGCGAACGCATACCCATAGTTATTAATAAAATATGAAATAAAATGTGTCAGCTGAACATGTACACGGGGTTAAGGAGTTCAAATTAAGGTGTGTTTTATACATAGATTATTACATTGATACGGTCTATCTCGGAGACTCTATGCGTGTATGTTTTCGCGTATGCGCCGTCTCCTCCGTTGCTTTAGTTTGCAATAATCACATACTTACAAGCTTTTACAAACTCCAAACATAACTATTTCTGTTCTAGAGTTTTTTTTCTTATTTGTTGTTATATTACCTGCCCATCGACACACGTACACGCGGATTGGTCATACTGCAATTTTCTTCTTGTTTTTCTTTTTTTGTTTGTTTTCTTAACTAAAACGTTAAGTATAAAATAAATAAGTATTGAAGATACACAACTGATCCTTGACTTGATGCAATGCGAAAAAAGTGAAACATTGAAAACAACCAGCGCCAGTTTATTGGCCATGGTCGACAAATGAAATGAGATCCGTGTGTATATATGAAAATGTATGTATATGCAAGAAAGAGCGAGCGCCTTGATATCACCATTGAAATTATATCCGCTAACTAATATATGCGTCTTTAAACATATGTCCAAACATGCGGATCTACCCATTATGTATGTATATGTGTTTGTATATATATATATATATATATATATACTATGCTTCGCTAAGTGTAGGTTTATGAATGTGTGTGGTCGTTCATTTCGATGGTTGTGTTAAGCTTTTGACCTTTTATGCCAGCAATAAAAAAGATTGTTAACTCAATTAGAAAGTCTGCTAAAAAGACATTTTTATTACGTTTCATAAGTGGAAAGAAATTATCTTAGAATTAATTTATTCTGCATTTTTCATCCTCTATAACAGCGATTAATAATGATTAGAGAGAGAGAGAGATGATTATATTCCGGGCAAACGTCATTGAACTTTATGTAACATTTTTTTCTAAGCTATGAAATGTTTCCATTTCTTTCTTGCCCAAATGGGTTTCTTACAAATGTCATATGTAAACCTATTTGAAATCCCATTAGAAGTGATTCCAATATCAATATATCTAATACGTAATATCTAACAGGTAATAGCTACAACTCTGAAATAATCCGAACAAGAAACCAAAAGCTTAGCAATGTGAAACATTACAGTGGAACATGGCGGAGTGTTGAATACCTTGCAATGCCTCACCTAATGTAATGTTTCACTCATTTTCGTCATTAAATAACAAACATTAGGTCTTCCTTTCATATAAAGGTTTATTTATATAGGGGTAGGCCCGAAAAATAGGTTTTTTTAGTTCAAACACTTGTTGTCGTGTGGCGGCTTATCGTCCATGAGAACTCATATGTAAAGAGGTTTCCGAAAAAAACTTTCTTAGTCTAAGAAAATCTTATTTTTCATCGGGATCTATGTATAGGTAGATATGATTAAGTTGATTAACGTCAATTCATCTGACAAAGCACTAGTGCGTACTTATTTTTTTCATAA
>CCAG010004691.1:0-22448 GCA_001077435.1 Glossina morsitans morsitans | reverse complement strand
AAACTTAACATGCCTCTATGTTCTTCACTTATCATTTGATATCAAAAACACATTCCCACTTTTTGCACAAATACACAAACTTAAATTAAAATTTCAAAATAATAATAAAAACATATACATAATAAATTCTTATAACTAAATGCTAAATGCTATCTCCCAACAAAATTGTCTCCTATCAACATCAGAAATTATTAGGGTTAACTCTTTTCGTTGCATGACAGTTTCTCAAGATGTGAGAATGATTTGAGAGAGATGTGAGAATATCAGCTGTTTTTTGTTTTTTGTCACCAGCTTAACAACAACCCTTAACAGTAACCCTTATCAGTAAGTCATTTTGCCGACGGCATCGCAACTTAACAGTAACCCTTATCAATAACCCTTATCAGTCAGTCATTTTGCATTGCAACTTAACAGTAACCCTTATCAGTAAAAGAGAGAGAGAGTAGCAGTGATGCTGCTGTTGTTGCTGCTGTTGCTGTAATATCCATAACGGGTTAACAGGCTAGCCTCTGCCGCTGTTGCTGTTGCCTTTGCGTCGATGTTACGAATTGCCGATGTCAGTTTTTTCTCACTTATAAGTTCTTGGGCAAATTTTTTTCTTTAGGTATAACTTACACAGCTTGATGTTGATTCGTTTATTCGTACAAATTCTGTCTTTTTAGAACAAACATCCAATCATACGATATTTTGAACAAAGATTATACTATGAAGAAAACAAACGAAATAAAACTTGGATTGAACTCAACATTCGTTATCCCTATCTAACTTAAACTTTATTTTACACCTCAGAATCCACGCTGAAAGTGTTTGTACCTTTATACTTTTGAAAACATTACAAAATGCGGATCAATAATGGTACACCTTTTCTCTTGGGAAGAATGGTCTTTAACAATAAATAAACTTTATTTCTGGCAAGAATGATCTTTAACAATTAATGATCTTGGGCTTACTAATTATCGATGTTATTTCTTCTACCGTGGTCTTGCTAAGAATATAGATATATATATTTTTTTGTTTAGTGTTTTGTGTAGGGTTCTTATAAATACTTTTATATATGTTTATATAAAAAACATTTTTTTTTGTTTGTGTAGGCGCCTTACACAACAACAAAAATAGACCTTACTGAGCCATTTATATAAACATTTTCCCCTTAAGTTCTCTAATTAACTATAGCCTTTACATGATTTTTATTACCAACATATTTCTGCGCAAACATCGCTGCTTTTTAGTTAAAAAGACATTTACTTCATTTCCCTTCAACAAAAACGGTTTATCTGTTGCTGTGTTCCTAAAATAGCACAATTTCTGGCCCCTACTAATTAAATCAACCAATTGTTTTTGAGTGGTTGTGTTGTTCTTCTCTCGTTGTTGATTGCTTATGTACGTCTTCTTGCCAGTTGAAGTGACTATTTTGTATAAATTTAATTTTTCAGCGTTGCCATATATGTATAGATGTTTGTATAATTGAAGTCACAAGCCAAGAATTATTCTAGACACAAACCACGCAGAAATGGAATGATATTTTTTAATAAACTGTTGCAAAATAAATTTCATTCATTTGGACTTACGGTATACAATTGTTGGAAACAGCCAGTTGATGTGCTTCAAAAATCAATCCTCCACCTTTTTGTTAATGCAAAACCATTCATAATGAATTGGAATTTCCATTCATCAAAAATCGAATTCAAAGCATTTCCTCAAAATATCTTGCCCGGATGATTAATCACGTAAGTCTCTAGGTAATATCTCTTCTGGATGAATCGAATGAAATAAGAAGATTGAAAAACACCCTATCCTGAAGAAAACACCCAAATCCTTTTTTTTAATGAATTTTTTACATTTATATAACTTCTCTTTATTCATTTAAACATCATTTTTATATTGTTGTATTTTCCCCTTTTTATTTTTCCCATCTTGATACAATGTTCACTTATTATTTTTGTAAATAGATAGTAAATTATACAAAAAAAGAAGGAAAATTAATTTTCAATCACTTGGTCCCATAACGTTTGCTTGAAATTGTTAAAATAATCATCAAAGAGTCTAAAAACATAAAAATAAAGCGTTTCTGTAGTTCAAAACTAACAGAACGAACAAACTGAAACGAAGTAGGATGGAACATTTCATTTCATAAAGTTTGCTTTCACTCAATAAAATATACGATCTCTGTACGGTAAAGCAAAAATTGCAATAGTGTATGACTTTTGTAAACGTCAAAGCAAAACAATATTGAAAATAGACAAAAAATAGAATCTAAGAGAAAAACGAGCGATAGGAAATTTTTATGGAAAACAGGAAAAGGAAAATTTCAATGCACGAATTATTTTAAAACCGAAAAATAAAACAAATTCAAATTAAATAATTGAAAGCATTGATATTAGATCATTTGCGATAGTGTGTAATAAATGAAAAAAAGGGAAAGAAACCGGATTGTCTAGCAAAACGCAAACCAAACAAATTGTGTGACCAATGCGTGCCTGTATGTTGTGTGGCTGTGTGTCAATTGTGTACGGATGTATGTCAACCATTCAATTCTCAAATAGAATTTGTGAAAATGTAAAACAGCAAAAAAATTGAAATATTATTATTATTATAAGTGCAAAAAATAGCTTAAAACAAGGTGCGAAAAAGTTTGCCAAAGGAGATACTCTTGATAACTTATTTCAATAATCCAATAAGCAGTTGTATGTGGAAATCCCTATGATAAAGAGCAGCTCCACACCCACTTCGCTGAGATTCCTGCGGCAATTGAAATAGTGTGTACGTTCGTTGTGTGTGGATATGTGAGGTGTCCGAGTTTATACATAGGTGTGCGTTCGTGTGTCTAAGCAATTTGAAACGAAATAAATGTTTACCAATATGTATATATGTATATATATATACATATATATCAAATTAAGTTGTAATTAATATCATTGCAAAAATAGAAAAAGAAAACTGCGGCAAGAAAAAAGCGAAAAAAAACCATTTAACTGGTCTGCAAAGGAAAAATTCGAAACTTTACACATACACACAAAAAAAAAACGATTTTAAAAATAAGAGCAATAACAACGAGAACAACGAAATATTTCAAGTATTAGTTGCCGTAATGGCAACGCAACTCGATCCCAATGTCAAGGATGACCTGAAAACACAATTTGTCACGCGCGAGGGCACCTATCGTTTGCTAACACTGCCGGAATATTCACGTCCAAATCGTGTCGGCTACACTAATAACCAAAGTTCTCCGCAAGTGCGTGTTTCAATTGTTACGTTACCGAATCCAACCTTAAGCAATAATGTAAACGGGGCCAATGGCAACGGTAGCGGTAGCGGTAACGGCAATAATAGTTCAACAACACAAAGACCTCTAATCAATGGCACTAATGGTAGCGGTGCTGCTGGCGATGGTTACGATATTAATTTAACGTCATCCGCTTATGTTGTACCGGCCTCTATGGATGCTCGTCTTGGTGCTGGCATGTCCATGCACACTATAATGAACGGTTCCGGTAATGGTATCGATCAAAGCGGTTTACCTGCAAGTCAAATATATGGTGGTGATCGAATATGTTTTAATTTTGGACGAGAATTGTACGTTTACGCCTTCAGAGGTGTCAAAAAGGTAAGTAGCAGGAATACATAAGAGAAGGAAAGACATTTTATAATTTTCATTGCCAAACATTAAAATAATGGTGAGATAAGCTAGAGATTATGATTAGATTCTCTTTTTCTTCTTTTTCCTGCTGTCTTTCTTTCGTTCTTTTCATTTTTTTTTTTTATTTTATTTTTTGTTTTGTTTTTCAATTCATCAAGTAAGGGAATATAAAAGAGAATAAAAATAAAAATACATTTCACATAGTCTAAAAAGTATTAACCTTCTATGAACGTGAATGTGAACATTTCAGATATATACTTTATGCCTTAAGTAAATGAAGGCCTAAAAGAAGAGAATCTATCAATCATCTTATGACCTTAATATATTCGGTGTTTGCAAAAATTTTGGCCACGCTTCACTTCACACTTTCCACAACGTCTTACAATATTTATGGGAACATGGCGATATCATGCCGAAAGAATTTATATTGTTTGGCAGTGATCCGGCCGCCGACCAATTTTCACACTTCTTTAACATTGGGGACACGCGTCCTAATTTTAGTCATACTGAACCGATCCGGACAAGTGGTAATCACGCAGACTTTTTCTCAATTTGTGGTAATCTGTAGGCGCCATGTTTCATAAGTATGCTAAGGGCGATAGAACTTCCCTTTCGAGCTGCAGCAGTTTATCCTGGGCAAATCTTGCAACAAGTGGCCGAAAAATGATATTTTCAAACAATTCGTACCACCGCTTTTAAACGGTCGGAGCCAAGGCCGACAATGGGGGTATGATGGAGCGGCACCACCATAAGCCCCTGAAAGTGTTTGGCGGGCTTCGGCAGCAGATTTCTTCGAATAAACAACAAAAGTGATGAATATGAAAAAAGAAGAATTTTGAGCGCGCCAGGATTAGCGTCGGCATACACTAAATAAATCCATAATATTATGTAGAGGAAGATCAAAACCATCAAATTCAATCGTTGTGTACACTGGTATTTCCCATTTCTTTATCACTTTTTACCTTTAGAAGTCGCCGATCAAAATTTTTGCAAACACTTGATGCACTCGTTGATATTTGCGGCTAAATAAATGCTATTTTTAGCTACTTGTCTTGTATCATTCAACTATTCTAAACTACTTAGAGTGCGCGACAAACGCCTTACAGATAAATGCATATATGTCGAATCATCTCAAGTTCGTTCAATCCGTTTATTATTCAAAAGTTCCCAAAGTGGGAAATATTTCGCGAGAGAGAGAGCTCATTAGAGAGCTTTGAATTTTATCGAGATTAACAACAGAGTAGACATTCATTACCAGCCTTATTCCAAAATAAGTTGTTAACATCCCTAAATTTTTAATTTTCGTAAAAAATATACAAACTTGTGTGGCTCTGTGTGTGTATGAGCAACTTGATATAATATCTTCTGACAATAAATAAATAAATCATAAACATTCTTGAAAAAAAAGACAGTAAAATTCCAGCGAAAGCTAAATTGATATTATTTTTAATTGAAAACAGCCCACTACAACAACAACAACAACAACGACAACAGCAACAATAATAATAATAATAATAATAATGAAAACATTAAAAGCATACTACTATAAGTAGTACGCGTTAGAACAACATATTTTTATTCCCCATAAGCGGAAAGCAACAAACAAATCTCACAGATAAGAAGAAAGACGAAATAAGAAAACAAAAAAAAAGAAAAAAATCTAAACGCCACTCACATTTCAAAATCAGTTTCGAGATTCGATTTGATACAATATTTTGTTTTATATATATAGACATATAGAAGAAATAGGCAACAGCTATATATATATACGACAAACAATAAAATGCTTTTGTAAGCTAGTCCTATTGTTGTTGTTGTTGTTGTTGTTGTTGCTGTATTGTTTGCCCGGCTTATATAATCAACAGCAAGCAATATGTTGCAGCTTTTCTGTTGTCATTATATTTATTTATTTATTTATTTATTTATTTATACATATACATATATATTTATTATTATTTTTTATTGTTGTTGCTATTCTTATTATTATTGTTGACTGTTGTAATATGAGCCGTATGCACAAATGTGTTGCGTACGTAGAGTAGCAGAAAACAAAAAAAAAAAAACTCAAGCGGTAGCCCGAGGGAGGCGTGCATGCATGAATGCTTGCACATATAAACGCAAACATTCGAACAGACTCTTTTTTTTTTTTTTTTTTTTTTTTTTTTGCTTAAATGTATATTGGTTTAGCTATTTGAATATTTCAAGCTGACTAGGTCTGCTTGTTTGGTTATCTTGTGACTGGCTGCGTCAATTTGCAAAACTTATCTGCATTCAAACACACATATCTGTTGGCGAGCAATTTTAATGTGTAACGAAAAGTGTTATCGCATTTATTTTACTTAAAACTCTTAGAGACACACTATTACAAAGTATATACAATGTCTTACTTACGTCCTTTCCTACTTTCTATCTATCCATGCATTTATTTCGTTTTTAAGCATGTGCCTTAGCTTGTAAAAATTAAATCTATGACACTTCATAGCAAATAGCAGCGAAATGTAAATAACAACCCGCTCTACTTCATTGTTATTTAATTTGGAAAGAAAACAATATCTATTTGAGAATGTAAGAAGAGAAATGAAATAAATCTGGGAAATTTTAGAAGAAAAGCAAAAAAAAAGCAAACGGAAAAACGGTTTCACTGATTCCTTCATTTTATTTGCAACAATCTAAAAATCTACTACCAGCACTTCTCCTACTAAAGATAATTAAAAATATTATAGCCGGGTAAGATACCCTATAACACTTCGCGCCTAACATTCGCTTCCTCATCACACATATAGATCACAGATAATTGCTCGTCGCTACGGCTTGAAAGATGAACAAGAACTTTTGCTGCATAAATTTTGATCGGCCCACATAAACAGTGCAAAGATAAATTCGTAAGACTCAATTTAATAGTTTTGAGCCCGCAAGCAAGATAAAGCAAGGTAACTGAAAAGCAAAAATGGATTTGGCATTTTGCTCTGTACACCTAGATAATATTTCTTGACCATTTGCAAAGCACTCGTTATGAGGAATACAAAAATAGTTAAAGCTCTTCACCTTTAACCCCATATTGTTGTTTATGGCGAAAAATCAATTTCTTTGCTATCATTTTTTGCCTTAAAACAAAGACAGCAGAGAGAACGCTTTAAGTCCACTGAGTGCAAATAACTATTGAAGGTGCAGCAACTGTTAGTAGTAAGGAATAAGCATCAAAGGACTAACCAAAACAAAGTAGGTTTATAATCTTGTTAAATTTTGAATCGAGTAGGTCTGCCGTGGATCGCACGCATTCTAAAATCCACAGGATACTTCCGCAAATTAAGTCCAAAAAAGTGTGATCTACTAACTTGGCTGAAACCTTGAACCGTTGAATTTTTTTTCGAACAAATTATTTATAAGAAGTGAAAAGATGCTGATGTCGGTCCATTGTTAGAACGGCAAAAGGCATGGTGGTGCTATGACATCGTGACTCTCCATCCCGATTAAAAATAACTTTACTGCTTAATGGAAGACCCCACGGTTGCCACACTTTTGTTGATGCCACTGTTGTGCAACGACAATGCCTGGAAATCCTCACTGTCTGTCTGAATTTCGTTACCGTTAGAAGAACGAAAGGACGGACGAAACTTACTTATCGAATGGGCAGATCGTAAGCCCTGAGCCATTCTGTGCCGCACCATTGCTATGGTCGTTCGTTTATCGTATTAGAAGTGGAATCCTTTGAAAGTTTCACTTATATAATATTGTCTGAAGTAAAGGGCAGCTGCCATAAGAGTTTTTTTTAAAGAATTTTTGCGATAATAAATTTGAAGTTTGGCTCGAAAAATTATTCCGATCCAATAAGAAATTTAGCGACCAAATAACTTTTAATCAAACAACAATTTTTAATTTCCTTTAGAATTTTCCATTGGTAGCAAGACTTTCTGTGTTACATAAACAATACTGCCGACTGAATGAAATCCTTTAAGCAGCGTAATGTTATCAAAAAAAAATCTTCATTGCAATTGTCGAATATTTAGTTGTCTATGTCTGTACGTACATATGTACATTTTACATTTAATTAAAAAAAATAGGACCAACAGATGGCCCGGCCACCACCCTACAATAAGACGTAATAAAAAAGTCATCAATATGCTTCTGTTTTTGTTCTTTTTATTGCCAAAATGAAAAGTTTTAAATTTGCTAACGTCTGTCAAAAGTTACGATTTTGTTTGCTTTGCAAATTCTAGTAAATAAATTCATTTTATATGGAGAGAATATTTGCAAAAAAAAATATAAATTAATGAACTCTTATGCAATAATAATTGCAATAAACGTTCTCGTTATTACACGGTATGTTGTAAACTGATATGTTTAGGGACAGAAAAGGAGAGGAAAGGAAAGGAACGTTGGAAGAACAGTTGTTATATTGCTGTAAATTATAAGAGCAAATTATGCTTTGCATTTAAATACTTTTCCATTTTCTAATCATTTGTTTGTAATCTAAACACTTTTAGGGCGCGGAATTAAGTAAACCGATCGATAAGAAATTTTATAAAGGCACCAATCCAAGTTGTCATGATTTTAATTCTACCACCGCAACACCAACCGGTGCACCTTTATTAGTGGGTTTTACCACCGGACAAATACAATTGGTATCACCACAACCAGGTCCTCGGGAATTACGAAAACTTTACAATGAAGAGGTATATACATATACATACATATATATATATATATATATATAGTATTGTGATTAATTTTGGACATTTATATTTATATATATAATCTCGTGATCGTCGTCTTCATCGTCTATGCAGCGACTTATTGATAAAACCAAAGTGACCTGTTTAAAATGGCTGCCAAATTCGCCTAATCTTTTTCTGGCTTCTCATGCCTCGGGACATCTGTATTTGTACAATGAAGATTTACCCTGTACAGCAGCCGCTCCCAATTATCAAACCTACAAAATGGGTGATGGCTATTCGATACTAACCTGTAAATCAAAATCCAGTCGTAATCCTATGTACAAATGGGTCTTTAGCACTGAGAATTGTTGTATAAATGAATTTTGTTTTTCACCGTGTGGTTCGCATTTGGCTATTGTATCACAAGATGGATTCCTGCGTGTGTTTCATTATGATACCATGGAATTGTTGGGTATAGCACGTTCCTATTTTGGGGGTTTCTTGTGCGTTTGTTGGTCGCCCGATGGCAAATATATTGTGGTGGGTGGGGAGGATGATTTAGTAACGGTGTGGTCATTTCATGAGCGACGTGTAGTGGCACGTGGTCAAGGTCACCGCTCCTGGGTATCCGTAGTCGCTTTCGATCCATATACAACCTCGTATACGTCATGGGACGGTGGCGATTTCTCCGATGATGAAAACCAAATGACTGACTATGGTAGATTTGCGGTATGTGATTCTGCGACAGGAAATGGTTTCGATATGTATGGAACTTGTCCGGGAGTAGCTATTGATAAAAACTCAACACCTGTGCATACAAGACAAAGACCGCCCTCAACTTCATTTCGTTCGGATGCTAGTTCACTGGCACCCGATAAACTAGCAATTATATACCGTTTGGGATCGGTAAGTCAGGATACTCAGATTTGCCTATGGGACATCACCGAAGATGTACTACGGCATCCAGTACAACTAAGGCAAAGGGTGAATAGTTCCAATTTGAATGATAGTAGCTTTATGAACGGCTGTATTGATAACGACGGTATAAAAGTAATTCGACCGATAGCTATAGGGACTACAAAAGGTAGCTTTCCCGCTCCGCAGCGCAGCAACAGTCCTACCGCCAACAAAGAAACCAATCAAGCACTCACGATGACCACTACCAGTAGTGGCGAACAGAACAGTAACAGCAGTTCCAGTAAATTCTCTACAGCGAATTGCACAATATCTTCACAATCATCGAATGCCAATACACCGCCAGATGAAGGAACAGTTCCAGCGTCCAATAAAATACATAAATCTCATTGCTTAGGAGGTAATTCTATAAAGTTTCCTAATTGTATAAGTACGACCAAATCCGATTCTGTCGACGGTAACTTGACTGGCAATCATGCGAAAAGCAATTCTACGACATTCTCCAGTTCGGGCTATAACAGCAAAGCGTCAAACAGTAGCTCTAGCAAATCTTCTGAGTCAACGGCGAGTGGTGGCATGTCCGCCTTTAATTCGCTAACACAAAGGCTAAGTAATTTCAGTTTCCTAAATAATTCTGATAAAAGGAACGCAGCGCTGAATGCCGATGGTAACGTAAATGCCTCTTCCACTCAAACGCGTCATAATCGTAAGGCTTTAAGTTTACTTAAGTCATACAATCATCATAACAATAACGCCGAAAGCAGTAACAATCATCAGTCCTTTGCCAATGCCACGCAAAACGAGACAAATACAAATTCGACAACAACTACAGGAGGAGGAGTTACACATGGCTTTGGCTCATTGAAATTGGGTAAAACTCAACCAAATTACTCTTTAATAGCCGGATTAGCAACGGCGGCCTCTCCTTCTTCAAATGCAATGGCAACACCAGCGTTTGTCGCGCCTGCGATAACCACTTACGATCCATTGAAATTGATAGGTACACCTGCATGTCCACGCTTTGATGAGTGTCCCATATTGGAGCCCTTAGTATGTAAAAAAATTGCCCACGAACGTTTAAGTGCTTTAATATTTCGTGAAGATTGCTTCCTGACAGCGTGTCAGGATGGCTTCATTTACACATGGGCTAGACCGGGATATGCAACGGCAAGTATAGAAAAAGAATGGAAGAGGGAGAGAGAGAAAAAATAAAATAATATATATATACATTTTTCTTTTTCAAATATTATTAGAATGTCACTCAACATTTATCGCCCAGTCAAGTAGCGCCTCCTGGCGGCACGGTAACATAGTTCGATAAAGTTAATATACGCAATTATCAAGAGAATCTAAGAAAACAACTAAATATCCCTGCTACAACGCCTTCAGATAAACAAACACCAACACCAATGCCGCCATCCTATGAGGCAAGTCTCTAAGCAGCATTATTATATACAAACGTAGTCGGTAAAGTAAAACATACTATTCATTTTTTTTTTTTGTTTTTTTTTCTTGTACAATTTCCTTTTTTGTTTTCGGTTTATTTTTCCCATATATTTTATATATATATATATATGTGTAGAAAATCTTTCTTACATTCATTTCTGTTAAATAGCTTATATCAACTAGTTATATTATATTCCAACGATAAGTTAAAAAAAAAAATTATGTACAATTAGCACTAAATAGACATAAAACCTATACACACGTACATACATAAAAATAATAAAAAAAAAAAAAATCGTTCATGAATAATTGCGGAAAAAAACGTTAAAATTTTCCATAACTTTTGCAACTTGTAATCATCGCTCCTTAACGCTTCCTAGCGCTAGACGGCGAAGGGTTTGTTTTGGCTTTGCCCTCTCAAAAGAACCAGAAATAAGGCGACCTTTCGATTTTCTTTGCGAGCTTTGCGAGAACTATTTCAACATCACGCTCTGGTTATTTGTCGCTTTGCGCTTCGTATGTTTGAAATATAAATGATCATGACTTCCGAACTGACACTTATTTTTGCTCTATTTTATTTCTGGACGATGTGTGTGTATGTGAATTTTGAAGCATTCTTAATTATAAAAATAAAAAAACAAAATTAATTTCTTATCGCAACCGGCAAAAAAAATGTCTTTGTAATTTACACGGTGACAATATTATCACGTTATCCGCAGGATTGATATAAATTCATCTGCTAATCAAAATTCAATTCAATTCAAGTTGAGGTTTACTTCAAATACGGTTATTTTTCACGACTGTTCCACGTACTCGTGTCCGATAATCCTATCGTTTAGGTATCATATCGTCCAAAGATCAGTAGACAAACAACGGTTTCTTTAGAATTTTATCGTATAACTTCCAGGAGAGACAATAGTTTCACACTTACGCAGTAAACACGTCCTTCTAAATATTCCCCATATATGTTGTAATGTCCAATAAGCATAAGAAGAAGAGAAAACTTGTATTAAAACAAGGTCTTAATTCTACCCTTGGTTCAAAGAGTAGTCGAACTCGCATGTTATTTTTTTAATTTTGTTAATAAATGCTTTTAAATGACGAGAAAGAAAATAAAGCTGTAAACGATTTATACAATTTTTGCTAAGTGTTAGGGAGATGAAGGGCAATTATATGATTATTAAATTTCGAGCGATACATCTAATCTAGGGTCTTTCAGCCCTTGCGTACCGAAGATATTTTTTATATCTGAGAAAAATTAAAGTTTCGACGAATTTGTTTACATTTCATTGAACTTCTCCAACCCGTGGTTAGTTTAAGTTGCAAAAGTCAAATATAAATATAAGCTGAGACCGCTGGGAACTCAGAAAGCAAACCTCTTTGGCGGGGGCATTTTTGATGAGTGCAGAGGCTACAGATATTTTTCTTTTAGTTTTTTGTTCTCTATAGGTTCTGGTCGAGCGTTTTTACGTTGAAGTTCTTACGACCTCAATGGTTTTATTTTCTGTAACGGCAACAGTTACTAATTTATGTTGCGGTAGCTGTATATGCGTGGCTGCCAGGAAAGCATTGTTAGCGGCTAGTTGGAATAGTTTCGCTCCATATATTCTACAAATATGTTCGCTATCTAAGCTTGTCAAAAAAGAAAAAGGTGGCATCTAACTTCGCACACGTTCTTCCGCCTATTGACCGTGTACTCATATCTAAATTGATTATCTAGATGATTCTCACAGGGAACACAAGAATGGCGCCTGAAAAGTCTTAAAATTCGTGATATAAAGTGTTCCCTATTTACATATCTTGAAAAAAATATTTCCAATTGAGCGATGCTGTAAGCGTGACTAGCAACGTTATGTAAATGTGTTTTTTTTCCTCAAATTTTGATAGACGAACAGAAGATACGGAAAGTCAATAAAGCAATAACAAAATTGCTTCAATTTTCAATAAAGATAATGTCCTATTGATGTCTTGCTAAGATTGGTACTCTGCAAGTCCAAATTAATTGTCCCGCGGTCGTATGGCTGTAAATTTGTTTATCAACCTTTGCGTAAGCTATTAAATGGTTTAACCTAATCGGTCTAAATACTTCTTAAGAACGATTTCATTTTAAAGGAAAATGCTTGTGATCTAAATAATCCATAACCATATCCCACAAATGTGTTGTCTACATACCAAGTTCCAAATCGGACTGATGTTGAGACCGTCGTTTTCTGCAATTTCAAAAAAAAAATAAATAAATAAACCGACAATGTATTTAAATAATAGTCGAGAAAGTTTCGGTCTTATGGTTATTCGCTGTTTAACTCCAAGGGCTAAATGGACGCTAAGTCATACATATTTGATTTCGATCGAAAGTTCGCAATAATTATTGGTTCATTAACAATATGCCAGTGAATCGAAATTTTTCCTGTTTTTACACGACGACTAGTAAAACCTGTCAAAATTTAATAAGAAAACAGTTAAGCAAAGTAGTAAACCTTCTTGACGAATATGTATTTATTTATTTTTTATTTTTTTTTTTGTATATATATATAAATATTTTGTTTTTTATTTGTTCCATGATTGATGATGAACACTTCTAATGTTTGATTACCTATCCATTTTGATTCCATTGGTTAAAGAAAAATAAATAAATAAATAAAGAAAACAAGAAAATATATATATTTTGAATCATGCTTTTATCTACATTGATGTACATCTGTTTAATTTTAATTTGTGTACATCATTTAAATTTATATTTGAGAAAATTTTTTTATCAAACGCTTTTATATACTCAAATACATAAAAACGCAATAAAAAGTTTTTTAAAAATTTTAACTCCTATTAAGCTTAGCTGGGATATATATATGAAAAATTTGATTCAATCCGCATAAAATCTTATGATGATCTAATTACTATTGTTTTCGATAAATTTATTTGAATCTCATGAGAATAAAAATAAAAAATAAAAAAAAAAATAAAAATCACCATCTTTTGGAAGACGCCAAAGAATTTAACATTTCTTTTATATTTTATGTATAAAAATATAAAAATAATATAAAAACATTATACATAATAAATAAATCAAATAAACTTTATTATATATAAATAACGAACGTATATTATTATTATAAAACACTACAAGCTATAAAACTTCCTAATTCATTTTTGCCTTATATTAAAATATTGTTTTAACATATACACATTAAATCAACCGTAGAAAAAATATGAAATAATAATATATAAATAAATAAATAATAAACCGCAAAAAAATATAAATAAATAAACACTGCAAAGTTTTTTAAAAAATGTTCCAAATCCTAAAAAAGGGAAAATTAGCCAAAAAAAAAACAAAAAAAATGGAGACGAAGAAGAAGAAGGAAACGAATAACAACAACAAAATTGTTAAACAAATGAAATAGAAAATTACAATATAAATAAATTTTTAAACGAAAAGCAATATCCACACACACATTCAAATCCTAATAAAATAAACAAAATAAGAAAAGTAAAAAAGATATTAAAATTTTTTATACTAGGAACAAGTTTTCATACCCATTACTACCTGATATCGAAAGGAGAAGATAAATTCTTTTCAATAAATTCTTATCAAAAAGTAATAAAATATCCGCATTCCGAAGTGCAAACTCGAAGACGACAGACAACTCCTCATACTAAACGGAATACATATTTCCTTAGTTAGTTGTTGGATTTAATGTGAGGACTTGAAAAAAGAAAAGATACGCTTACGCTCATTTATCAATTGCTTGCTTCTAGACTAGAGTGGGAAAGGGAGAGGGAGAGGAAGAGCCGGATATCTTACCATCATACTTTATGATACTTTCCTATCAATTAATAAACAATTGCATGCCATATAGATAATCATCCAAAATTGTACAACACTCGTAAAGTAAAATATCGTGAGCGTCTTTTGATAGGTTTTTGCACATGGGAACCGTTATAAATGATAGAAATTTCCAAGCAAAAAAGACTTTCGTCCTTGACCGACTCGGTTACTTTACTCACCAACTGGATGAGTTAAAATTGTAACCAATCCAACGTGCTGTAATGGCACTTGCCTGCCACTTCATGATAACCCGGAATATTTGATTGAAATATCGGCTGTAAAGTTGCCAGCCAATAAAATTATTACATACGCAACGTTATTTTCTTAATTGTTATTAACAGAATTGTCGTATATCTATGAATGTAATATGTAGTTTCGTTCACCTGGAAGTTTCTTAAAGGAGATAACATTTGTTTGCACTGTTTCGCTAGCGCGGCCTCTACTTGGATGACTACTTTTAAATGACTTTACTCTGTAGGCCTCGAATTCGAAGAATCAATTCCATGGTCTTTTTCGTTTTTTTGTTTTTAAAAATTGAAAGACACTATAGACTATATAATTAAAAGATCTTATGATGATTATTTCTCAACATTAATTCACGTCCTATACGTATTTCTGTATTCTTTCGTCCTTTCCCATTTACAATGTTTCCAAAAAAAACATTCAATTGTTAACTGTTCGTCTCTGTTATACAAGGTTCCTGGTTCTCGCCATGGCAATTATCTTTTTGAACTTTCTAAAATGTTGAAACATAGGTAGACTATGCTCGGCCATTGTTATTTCTTTTATTACGTAATTTTATCATTAATTTTTTTTGATGCTAATTCCGCTGAAAATTTCTGTTAAATGCTTAAAATATGCAGTCATGCCAGCAATCTGTTAATTAACATCACCATTTTCAGATCTTGTTGTATCTGCGCCACACAAGCCTATGCGGCCTTACTGTGTGCAAATTTTTAAATTCCGCACATACAACCATCAACTCACATTTAAGTCGTTAAGTTTATAGTTAGCTTTTCGTAACCAGGATTTTCTAAATTACTAATTACTAATGGTTTGATAATTCCTTGATCGGTCCATTTGTGTGCATTCGCCATTGTAAATGGAATGATATGTGCTGGTTAGTGGGTATGGAATATAATTTCCCATAAATTTCATAATTGAAATAAACAAAGAAATATTCTAAAATGAAAACATTTACCTTAATACACATAACATGAAATATAATGATAAGCATAAGGAAAATACGTTAAGTTTTTGTTCGCCAAGTGTAACTCTATTCAATATCAACACACATTGCCCCCTTTTCCTTTAGAATATTGATCCCTCAACTCTCAAAATGATATGTTAGTATAAAAAAAAAGTTTATATATATATATATATATGTATATGTATGTATATAAAATAAAAGAAATTAATTACAACACAACAACAAAAAAGTAGTGATCTTCAAAATTTTATTAAGTAAATATCGTAGTAAATGATAAATAAAAAAATATAAAAAAAGATTAATTATACTATTATTTCAATTCGTAGTTGAATTTGTTTATTTTCTGCTTTTAATTAGTTTTAAGCTGGAGATATTATGGCCGTATCTAAAGTAGAAATCATAAGATCAATATAAGAGAAACAATCGATACTTTATAAAATATATTGAAATTAAATTTTTATTATTTTGTTCTCTTTCTTTCTTCTTTTATTTTTCTTGTTTGTTTGCTTTTATTTATTAATCCAATTAAGTTAAAAAAAAAAAACGAAATTAGTAATAATATTTAAATAAATAAGACAAAATTAAAATTAAATAATAACAAAAAAAAAATTTCATATGGATTTATATATTATGTAATTTCTGAAATTACAATACTGTTACATTTAATGTAAATTTATAATAAAATCTAAAGTAAATTAAAAAAGCATATTAAAAACAAGTGAGAAACTTTTATTCGCCTTAAGGTGAACCATAACTATCTACCACCTTAGACAGATTTGGGCGTGTCAATCGATAGGCCGATCGATGTTTTCATTTTTCTGGAATAAGCTCGCTCTCTCTCTCTCTCTCTCCCTCTCTCTTCCCCTCTCTTTTAATAAGTGGCCTTACTGAACGTTTACGTTGAAGCTGAAATCCGCATCTGTCATAAAATCGTAATGAACTTTTCGAGTTTCTCCCAAGTTGTTTTAGCTTCTATTAGAGTGTTGCATGGCAAACACATATCTTCTGAGTTTTTTTGATGAGTACATTACATTTTTGCTTGCTGTAAATGGAAATTCTTTCGGTGGCAAATAAATTTCACTTAAGAGATTTCTTCTTCTTTTGTTATAATAATAACAACAACAGAAACCATAAACCCACTACTACCTTATTTTTTCTTTAAAGAATGTTAATAATCGTCAAATCCTGAATCATATAAATTCAATCAATATCTCAAAACATAACTGCGCCTATCTATTTATATGTAAGTGATTTAAATAGAATGTAAATGCAAGATAAGACTAAAAAACTGTAGAAGAAAGCAAACATAAATATTGTCCAAAATATGTCACTGCACATATATTAGCAGAAGAGACTAAACTAAAATATAATTATAAATAAAGTGTTTATCATGTAAAGAAAAGTAAATTTAGTTTTATTATCAATAAAAATTTGTTACAATGATGTCATTATTCTAAAAGTTAAAGTTGTCATCAATTCAAATTCAAATGGTTGAGAAAAATTATAATCGCCGCCATCTGTGCATTTAAATCACATCATAGTCGGCTTAAAAGCTTTGGATTTCATATTTTGTATATTTTTATTTTTATTTGTGTAATATTTATATATTTATTAACACAAAAGGATTATTTAATAATATGCAAATCAAACCCATTTTTTTTTTTTTTTTTGGGTTGTTCAGTTTAAATGGACTAAGCCAATAAGATATAGGGCCGCTCAAATACATATAGCAAAAAAACTCGAAAACCGTTAATGAAGCCTAGTTAGTCATTCACAATCAGCGTTCAGGATATGAAAGTTGAACACGTCACTTCAACTCACTTCTCAAGTCGCTCCAGCAATTGCATCCGAAAAAATTTAGAATAAGTCGCAAAATTGATCGTTCATGCCTTTAAGATGAATGGCTCTCCAAAATATCCCGGCTACTGAAATACGTTGAATTCATTATGCCATAGAAAGTTAAATTAAATGTACACTTTCCTGTCGATCTTTCACGAACTTCTATAATTCTATTCTATTCTGTTTCTACTCTCAAGTACAATATATGTATAGAAATTATATAACATCAACGTTTATTTCATTGTAAGAAAGAAATGTAAAACGTTTGCTTAAAACAAGCGCAATTTCAATGGAGTTGCATAGAATATGAAACACATTTCAACGAATTATTGGATATGCAAGCGAGAAATTCTCTCTGAAAGCTGTGAAATTAGCCATAAGCAAAATAGCTCAAGCTTTGCATTGGGTTTGGTTGTTCTCAGTTTGGAATTGTTGTTTCGAGTTGGATTTGTAAGAGAAAGCCGCTGCAAATTGAAAATAAAATAAACCTAACAGTTTGCTTACAAGCAGCTGAAGCTCTTTACTTTAATTGTTTAATTAGTATTCTTAATTCGCCAAAGCTTGTTTTTTTTTATATTATTAATCTTTCCGTATGTTCCTGTTCAATACACTGTCGCACTGTCGTTATCATTGACAAAATGCAAAGAATCAGCAACTAATAAAACCTCATCGCTTTATTGATTATAGATCTTAGGTCAATAGGACTAACCCATTGCTATTAAATAATCAAGTAATGTTAAGGAAAATATATACATTATATGGAACAGCTCCTTATATTACGTTATTTGGCATTAGAGGAACGTCAAGACTGGCGCAAAAGAAATCTTATGAGATATAGAAGGGGTCTGCGGAACGCTTTACATCATCTCACGTTAGCCGAAAATATGTAAGTCAATGATTTTATATATTTCAAGATTTTCAATCATTTTATACATATATCAAGATATACATATCGTTACATTTAATGAGAATATGAAAATATACCAATTATATAAAATTATTTCACTTCATTTCATTTTATCAAAAATTTTGCATCATTTTATTTTTATTTATACTTGTATGATATTATTATTGTGATAAAATATATTTTGTTGTAGTGATTCTATTATTGTAAGCAAACACACTTGAAATTTGCCCCTTATTCTTTTCGAAACAAATTTCGAATGACGAAAGCCATTCCTTATTCAAAACCAAATGACGCGTTCCAAATGAGAACTGGTTAATTAAAAGGCACATAATCAGTGCCCAGTTTAATGCCTGTTCAATTTCGATCCCAACAACGGCTTTGCCCTTTAATGGGTATCTTTAATTAGTTTATCTAATCAAATATAAACCTCAATCCTATCAAACTTCATTAATGACGTCGTAGTCACATGAGAAATTCTAATAAATTTTTATTACAACTTTATTTAAAAAATCAATAGCTATTAATAGAAGTAAGTAGCGTTTTTATCACTATAGATGAACCTGTTTTATTTTGATTATAAGTTAAAAGAAGCAACAGAAGTTAGAATATGGAATCATAATATTTAATAATGCAATTAAAACGTAAGCATGCCGTTACCCAGATTAGCAACAACTAAAAGTAAAAAGCCAAAGAATAAAACTAACAATTAAATCAAATTATTACAAAGTAAATTCAATTATTGTTCATTGTAGCGTAGAATAAGCGAAATTCATTTTTGAAAATATTATGAATCAGAATTTATGTCCGTTTTTAAGATGTTAAACATATACATATGATGGAAAAAAAGGATAATTTAATTTGTAATTAACAAATTCAGAATGGTAAATTCTTAATTTCGAAAGTGCCCGCTTCCGAAAAGTACAAATGTTTCGAGAGCAAAAATGATAGAAATGCTTGACCCCCCACGACTAAAAATAAAAAATATAATTTCCGTTTACGTCCTCCTGTGTAATCCAATTGTTGAGGGTTACCATAAGGATCATAATTGATGGCCCCTGTAGGATTTGTGGGTGCAGATTCATGTAGAACTTTTGTTTTTAAAGTGCGTAACTGAAACACAAAATCGAATGTTTTTTATGTTTTTTCTGATTATTGTGGGAAAGCATGTACTTACCAAAAAGAACCCTAATGTTAAACTGCAATAAGTAAGAGCGATATAATAACCAAGTCCGTGAAGTATTGTGCTTGTTAACAGGCAGGCCACTATAGTTACAAATTTATATCCGGCAAAAGCTAATAAATCTAAGGTTTTTAGACTTGTTTTAATATTCACTACATACAAAGTAATGCAGTAAACCACTAATTCGAATATACAATAAGCCAAAGCACTGGAAGCTTGTATACTTAATTTTTCAGGAGAGAAACGGTTTTGTAGACCCAACATTAGACCAGCCACCACGACGTACGTTATAAAAGCCATTGTTGGTATATATAAATCGGGTGCATTTATATCGTATCTAGGTTGTACCGGATTTTCTTGATCATATTTTAGGGACCAGTCCTGCGGTTACAAAATTTTGACATTTAAAATCTTAAAGAGACTATGAGTAAGATGTGCATGCCTTGTGTGTAAACGGAAAGAAGAGTAAACTTAATTTATGTATTACATAATTATTGTCGACAGCAAAGTAATACTTTAATTTGGCCACAGGTACCCATTTACTAAACTGATTTTCGACCAACTGTTTACCCTGGTCGGCCAAACGCTGTCCATATTGCATGGCCATATCTTGTACGACCGGCTCTTGCAGCATGCTTATCTGCGGGAATTGACCGCTTATCCCTTGCAATCCGGAAATTGGTGTGAATTGCGATTCCTCTGAGAAGCCTCCTGGACCCGTAGATGGATATTGTGGCATTTGAGGTGGCAGCGTTGCTGATGCGGCAACGTAATTATAGCTCGGATTGGGCATATGCATACCGTTATTAAAAGTTCCTCTTATATTTGCTTCTGGCGCAGTGTAAACTGATACACTGGGATCCAAAATAGTGGGACCTGTCGTGGATTGCAAATAAGGCGTAGCTTCAGGCGAGGGAGCTGTTGGTCCAACAGCATTAACATCACTTACTCGCTTCAATTTACGGCCTGGCCCAGGAACTAAAAATTAAATAAAACATTACTAAACACTCTCCTTCCTTCAGTTTTCTGTTTAGAAAGTTAGCAAGCTTAATCACAAATGGAAATATGAACAATGTGAATAAAAGCATTGTTACTTCATGTAAGCAACAGTTATTCCAGAACAAAGCCGTAACATACATTCAACGAGACAAAGCTCAAAAAAACGTAACGAGATCTTATGATTGCAATGATACTTGTCCGGCACAATTAGCAAAACAATGTTTGTGATTTATTATATTGGTTTCCTCCACATTTTTCCACTTACGATTCCTTACACCAGCGTTTGGATTATAGTTCATGTTATGAAAATAATTTTTCTGCTCACTTCTTATAATTTAAACTAATTATCCCAATTTAAATAAATATATTTGCAAAATCCAATACAAATTTGCTTTAACCACATCACCAGCAAATCAAATGTCAGTGTAGCCCGAATATCTTTTTCCAGTGATGTCAATCTCTAATATCGAATAAAAGCAAGTAAACGAACGTTTTTAAATAAATAAATGAATAATTGCGCCTGAAGAAATTTCTTTATTATTTATTTACAACTGACGCGTGAACACCGAAATAAATACGCGTTCAGTTCATTTACGTGATTCGTAACAATCATCGGAAAAAATTGATAATCTTTTTAATACAATTTTTGAGATATTTACACGCTTATTTTCAGCAGTAATCGGTTGGAAAAACTTGCATTTGCTACGTCTTTTTACAACTCTGTCTAACTTGCAGCTAACTTAATGATGGCTTAGCTTAAACATTAGAAAGGATTTAGCTAGACGTGTGTCGTGTCGGGTTTTATTACTCTCACAATAAAATTAAATTATTGACTGGATTGTAAAAAAACATCATCTGTAATTAGCCGGTAATTGAAAATTAAAATGCGAACACCCAATTTTTGATTGGTTTCGGTGTGTAATTTTTAAAAGTTCAATAAAATTAGTGAGAGACATTGTGAATTTAACTTATTGTGAAATATTTTTCAATTCATTTTTGCGTAAATTGAGAAGCTTTAACATGTTATTTCGGCCTTAATACTAGTATTCCATCATTTTTATTTTCTTCATACTTGTTTTCATGTGCGTGCACGTGCATGAAACTTTGCCTACATATGTACTTAAAATTCATGCATATATATAACAGAACGCTTAACATTTTCATTGATCAGTTATGTAGAGAGTAAAAACAATGTCATTTGTGCTTATATACATTTCGTAGATGATGCATTAAATCACAGAATATCGCTTTTTATCACTGGGTAAGGCAAAATTTTTTAAATAATTTTTTCATTGATTGAAATTTCTTTTTCCTAAATTTACATAATATCTTTTTTTGTTATACATAATTTCTCTAATAACATTGGAGCATGTAGACATATTAACGTTATCATTTTATTTGCAACATTTATGTATATAAAGTAAGTTTATTTAATATGTATATGTTTGATTAGCTGCAGAGTTGGAACGGGATTATTTTTGGTGCTGTTAACTCCGAAACTTTGAAGACTAATCTAAAAAATTTACATGTTATTCACACATATATTATAAAAGTATTTAGGCCAACTCGAGCGCTCCTTTTCTCTTTTTTTTTTTAAAGAATGTTTAGAAGAAGAAGACGGCATGTTAATTGAGCCTTCTTATTAGATTCGTTTTATATTATATTAATCTTGTACACATATGATCGTAGAGCGGCTTAAGCCGACATTTGCGAATATCGGGAGATGTGGAAGCAAATATAATATTCGTTGATGAATTCTCGTACTCTTGACTACATAGTTAACTATTTTTATCGCAAAGAAGTATTATTTATGTCCTAAAGGTTATACTAATTT